>OU696591.1:5828998-5841498 GCA_916048095.2 Sacculina carcini | reverse complement strand
TTAGATGATCAACAGTGTCAAAAGCTGCAGAGAAGTCCAGTTGAATGAGAAGAACATCCTTAAAAGCAAGAGTAGATTTAAGAATAGAGTCATAGAGGAAGAGAAGCGAGGTTTCTGTTGAGTGAAAACTACGGAAGCCTGATTGTTCAGGGATAAATAGATCATGGCGCTCAGGGTAGTCCGAGATCTGGACATAAGCAGCCATTTCAAGCGATTTGGATAGCCAAGGAATTCTAGAGATAGGACGATAGTTAGACAAACAATTGGGATCAAGGTTAGGTTTTTTCAGGATAGGGAGAATACGTGCGCTTTTAGACGCAAGGAATTCACCGAGAGAGAAAGACGAATTGATAAAATAGGTGATGAAAGGAAGAAGTAACTCAATACAGTTGGGAATTCGAGCAAGGTTAATAGGGACCAGGGAGGAAGAACGAGTGTGCACACGTCTCAGTAGTAGCCTGCGATCAGAGATGGAAATCGGAAGGAAAGAATGAAAAATGGCGGAGGTAGCGGGAGAATAAGACAATGTAGCAGGAGGGAAACGACAGCATATATTCGAAATTTTATTCTCAAAGAAATGAGAGAATAGGGAAGGTAGGCGAGTTGGGTCACTATCAGGAAACACAAGGGTATTAGATTTACCTAGGAGTTTATTGAAAATATTCCAGAGGGATTTACTGTTGAGACAGGACCAGATTTTAAAGATTCACACACACACACACACACACACAACTGATACACACTGACACTAACTGACACACACACACACTGACACCCAAACACACACTGACACCCAAACACACACCGATACATACACTGACACACACTGATACACACTGACACTAACTGACACACACACACACACACACACTGACACCCAAACACACCCAAACACACACTGACACCCACACCCACACACTGACACACTAACACACTGATACACTAACATACTGACACACAAACACACTGATACACACTGACACAAACACACACACTGATACACTGACACACACACACACACACTGACACACACACACACACTGACACACACACACACACTGAAACACACACACACACTGACACACACAAACACTGACACACACACACACACTGACACACCCAAACACACACTGACACACACACCCATAAACTGATACACACTGATACACACACTGACACACACCTGGGTCGACGAGAACGGAAGCCGCCGCGGTAGGAGCGGCCGGCTCCTCTGTAGCCCCGGCCACGAGGAGGTCTCTGTGTACTAGACATGCCGGGCCGATTGGTGCGTTTCGGCAACACCTGTGATAAACCAGCATTATTATTATTATTATTAGTTATTATTATAATTACTGTTGAAATAAATGAACAAGATCGAATGGAAAGACAGTGTTGAACGCTTATTAATGGCATGATTGCAATCTCCATGCATCTTGATCATCAACAAACAAACACACACACATACACAGTCACATACATACACAACACACACACACATACAAAGTCACATACATACACAACACACACACATACAAAGTCACATACATACACAACACACACATACAAAGTCACATACATACACAACACACACACACACACACACAAAGTCAATTACATACACAACACACATACAGAAAGTCACATACATACACAACACACACATACAGAAAGTCAGATACATACACAACACACACACACACACACAACGAAAACCTCTAACTACAAACATCCACATGATTTACATATTTCTTACCTTTATTACCTTGCTTACATACTTGGCCAGGTGTGAATATATTATAGTCGTAATGATAAATTCAAACAATTTCATTCATGAATCAGTTGTGATATCTGTTTATACAATAAAGCCTGGCTAAATGGGTTGCACGCATTGTGCAACATTATTGCAAGCACTGTGCAACATGGCGGCATTATTGCAAGCTACATTATTAAAATTATCAACATTGCTGAATTACTGCAACCATCGTGCAACATTGCAACATTATTGCAAGCACTGTGTAACACGGAGGCGTGCGTAACTTGCAGGCGCGCGTGCGTAACACCAGCACCCACCTTGATCTGGCGGCCGCGAAATAGCGACTCATCGAGCGCCATGGCTGTCTCTACCGAGTCTTTATCGGTGAACTCAATATAGGCGAAACCCTTGGGCGCTCCATCAAAGCGACCGCACTGAATAGTGACACGATTCACCGAGCCACAGCCGTGAAAATGCTGCTCCAGTTCCTCGGCCGTCGCGCCGTAGTCCACATTGCCGACAAAAACGCTGCGAGCGTCTGTCTCGACCTTCTCCTCGAGCGATACGTTGAGGGGACTGGCGGTCGTTGGCTCTGACACACACACACACACACACACACATTAGATTACATTAGGTAGGTATTTATATAGCGCCCTACACCTAGAGGGTCTCTAGGGCGCTGTACACGCGCGCACACAAACAAACGCACACAGACACACATGAACACACACACACACACATAAACACACACACACACAAACGCACATAAACACACACACACTCATTACATTACATTACATTAGGTAGATATTTATATAGCGCCCTACACCTAGAGGGTCTTTAGGGCGCTGCACACGCGCACACACACACAAACGCGCACACAGAAACACACACACACATACACACAAACGCACACACATAGCCACACACACACAGAAAGTGAAAGGTAAAGAAAGAAGAGAGATTATTTACACCTTATAATCGTCACTAATATAGACAATGTTCTCTAGAGTATAATACGATACACACACACACACACACACACACACACACACATGAAAAAGCATGTAACACAAAGATAGCAACGTCGAACACAATGATAGAAGAGTGAAAAATCATTATAGCATAAACAAAAAATGATTGTAGCAGAGTATTGTTTTATTATTTGTAGCAGAAATTCAAAAATCTAAATTATATTCAGACAGGCGCGCGTGGGGCAGTGATGCCCCACGCGCGCCTACAAGACGTCACACTCCGATCGCACCACAAATACGACTCCTAGCTGACACCGTGACACACGGGAGCACACACGGATACACACACACACACACACACACACACACGGGCACACACACACACACACCGCCACAACCAATCAGCGGCGAGCCGGTCACTCGCTCGCCGCCGCGGGGCATGAACAATTCACAGCGTGACACTCATACAGACATACAAACACATACATACACACACAGTACACAGCACGAACGCAAACGCGAATCACACACACTCCAACGCTCACACACACACACACATACACACACACACACTAAACACACACACACACACTAAACACACACACACACACACACACTCCAACGCTCACACACACACACACTAAACCACACACACACACATACTCCAACGCGCTCACACACTGTCTCTCTCTCGCTCACAATCACACCACATTACTATTATTATTATTATCACTATTATCAATCACAGGCAAATCCAGTAGCATGGGGAAAGAGTGCAAGTGCACTATTACCACACTGTGCGGTGACCCCCGTGTGTACCGTGGAAGCTAATCAAAAGATGTATGGAGAAAGAGAGTTGGAAAAGTAGAGGATTTAGTTAGGAAGATGAGAGTGAATTGGTAGAAAGAAGCAGAAAGAAATACACGAGATGATACTCACCATAGACGGGACTTCGACGAAACATTTGCTTGTCCACTTCGCATTGCATTTCGCGCAGTTTCTTCGACTCCTCCTCCATTTCGCGCACGCGAGCTTTGATAGCCAGCAGCTCCTGGACGCGCACGAGCCGACAGAAAAAAAGACAAATGAAATATGTAAAAATAAACAAACACAAATCAAGCACACGTTGATATGAATCCAATTGCTCTTTCATCGATTCAAACAAGTTAGAAATTGGCCTATTGTCTGTATGCACATTGAAATCGTGCTGTGTTTTGTGTTGTGTATACTCAAACACATGAAACTGGCAGTGCAACAAACTGCCTTCTTGCCGCCAGAGAAGAACAAATTGATTGAAAAGGATGATATATTCGCGATATAAATTTACACTCGGGGTCTTGGCAATATGTAGGAGTTCTGAGACAATCTACAGTGTACCCCGTATATAAGAGAGTATATAAGAGAGTTATCGGGAGTGGAGAAAACGTCTCTCTTATATCCGGGGAAAATTACACGTAAAGTATAGAAGACGGTCCCGAAGAAATACTCTCTTATAACCGGGGTTCTCTTATATCCGGGGCTACATTGCAGTACTAAACCAGCATGGAGCAAATTCTTGTGAAAAGTAAGCTTGGAAGCACGTGTTGATGCATACTCTCACAGGATCGTCAATGCTTTGGTCGTGGTCCGAGTTGGCGGTGAGTGTTGAGTCATCGGCATTGACGGTTCCGTTGCTGCCGTTAGCGTCTGTGCTCGTCGGAGCGGACACACTCTCGCCCAGTTCATCTTCGAGGAGGATATCGTCCGCGCCAGCCAGCTCGTCAATGTCGGCCATATTGGTCTGTCTGTTTGTCTGGCTCAATATATGTCCGGTCAGTGGAAGCAGCAGTGTTAATTGACCCGCTAGCAGACGAGAAGGCAGCAAGCTTTCAACACACAGAAATGAAGAGGTTGACTGACACTTCTACGCGCCCGCTACAGCGCGTCTGCACAGCAAACAGACAAAAATACAAATAATGGGAATTCGGCTACACAAATACAGGCTTTCACAGGGTGAAAAACCGTCAGCGTCACTCGTGGCAGAACCGAGAATATAAAAACTGTACTGGTTTAGTCCATTCAATATTTCTTTTACAACGCAAGGAAACATGCATAAATCTAAAATACGATGAACACATGACAAAAATTTCGCTATAAATCAATTACCGTATAATTTTTTACAATTAATCGAAGCAAGACAATACAGCAGAACGCTCCAACACTAGAGCACCGCCACTTATCGAACTTGTTGCGTTAGCTTCGCAACTCCACGGTCAACATTATTTTATCGGCCTCACAAGAGATTTCAATTAAAAGCACATAATTAGGATCGAATATTTCATTACTCAATATTTATAGTAATCATGAGTAGAATGGAGACGTACCAACTATAGTCGATGTTTCTCAGTATGCAAAATTGATATCACATGAATTCGTTCAATGATGATACACTGTAAATTTTTTTGATAAATTACATTGCTTTTTAGGCAACTGCATTATTTTGTACTACACCGTGCTACTCGAACTGGCGCTTTGTATACAAAAAGCAAATTGGCTCATGAAATTTTTGTTTCTCATGGTTTGCGTGTTTCTCCAGATATCCGTATTGTTATAATAAATTGATTTGTTCTACTGACTCGGCAAGTCTGCATGTGCTTGTGTGTCATTCGATATGGCATCAAGAGCCCTTGGTCTGTGGTCTACAATTGGTCGGTATAAATGCTACACTCGTTTTTCCAGACACTTGGGTATGGTGAGTGACTCATTTTTGTTAGCTAATTTCAAACCATTGCTTGAGTGTCATTCACTGGCTAATTTCCGCCACAATTAATTTCTCATATATGTTTTTGACATTGCGCATATCTTTTTGCGGACACACTAAGCGATGCGATTCGTCTGATGAAACGGATTTGATTTTTGGTGTTCACTTATGTCGAATTATTCTCAATGGTTTGCTCTCGCGCGCGTTTGTGTGTCAGGTAAACCGTATAAGCGGCGGCACTGGCTGGAGCGACGCCCGACTGCGGCAGCTGTTGTTGTCTCTGCTGCGCCAATGTAGTCGCAACCGCAATCCCGACGGATTCGGCAAGTTTTTCGACGGAGCCCGTCCTCAACGCTCGGCTGCCTCAGCTGACTCGCAAGCCAACAACAAGCCGTCACAGGTGCGTGCTCACAACTCGCTCTCTCACACAGCGCTGACTGCAAGCTGCAAATCCCGTTTTAGATTGGAGATTACGAAAAAAACAAGTCAGGTATCGAGCTACTTTAACTTACAATGCGTATGCAAGATAAAGCCGCATAAATCCCTTAGGTCTTTGTAGTGTCTTTGTAGTATCATGTACGTTTTAATTTAGTGATGTATTGCGATTGTAAAGATGGCGCGCCAATTCAATTGTGTTGTGACGTGTATCGTACGATTGTGAAATGGACCAATCAGAGTGAGGCACACATGACAGCAAAGTACAATCGGGGTCAGGCTCTAGAGTCAAATCAGTCTAGGTGTAGGTCTCGTTCAGTTAGCTTGCCTGTGTTTTTGATATACGTGTGAGTTAAGCCACATCTCAGATTCGCTCGCCTTCGCTTTGACACTACAGTGTTTTTCACGCAGAATGCTGTAATTAATTTTGTAAAATGCTTTATATCACAATCGGTGGTTTTTGCGGATGTTTGCGATTTGTATGACTTCTATATGTCTATAAGTCGTTTTTGTGTTATAGATTTTCATAAATATATTGATATGTTTAATGTTTTCTACGTTTTTTTTAATTATGTGCAGCGCAATTTTCAGCCAAGAATATATACATGAGCGAAAACCCATTTATGTACTTCACGTGTAATAAATGTATGTATGTATGTATTGCCTGGCGTTTGTAAGTACCCAAAAATTCGTGTAGTGCGTCATTGGCACCGAAAATCAGATGAAGCTGGTCAAATCCGGATTGTACCTGCTTTTGATATTTGGCGCTCTTGTTCATGTATCATCATCATTTATTTTGCTTTTCACAATACACAATTTCACTATACAATACAATACACAAACGGCAGGGCATGAGAATCCGAAAGGATTGTGTAGCCCGCGATCAACATACAAACAAACCGTACAAGAACTATATAACACATAGACAAAGCGTAATATGTGGGTAAAAAAGACACAGAACGTAGATAATTCGAAGGTTTTACGCACAAAACATGTGATTCAGTTATGTAGTTTTATTGCGCTTCCTGTCTTAATGGATTCGTTCTCTACAATAATAAAAATCAAGAAAAAATCAGATGATATCTCTACAGAGATTAATTCTACATATATCAGTCGAGACTATTCTTTACAAACTCCTGTGATGCGTTTGTAAGCCAACGATTGAATTTTGTTTATTCGTCGCGCTGTAACGTGTAATATATACTGTCTGAATCTGGTGTTTGTATTTGAGTCGCATGTCTATATGTGTCTTAACTAATGCACGTGTATGTGTGTGTGTGTTATTTCTTGCTGTATGTGTGTGTGTGTCTCATGAACATTCGAGACGTAATGCGTCTGTGAATTACGCTATATAAATTATTAAATGAATGAAAATGTAGAAATATATGTTTGTGCGTGTGTGTATGCGTCATCGATATTTGTACGCACACACACGCATGTGTGTGTGTGTGTGTTATTTCTTGCTGTATATGTATGTGTGTGTGTGTTATTTCTTGCTGTATATGTATGTGTGTGTGTGTTATTTCTTGCTGTATGTGTGTGTTATTTCTTGCTGTGTGTGTGTGTGTGTGTGTATGTGTGTGTGTGTGTGTTATTTCTTGCTGTATGTGTGTGTGTGTGTTCTTTATTGTGTATGTGTGTGTGTGTGTGTGTTTGTTTGTGTGTGTGTGTGTGTTATTTTCTTGCTGTATATGTATGTTTGTGTGTGTTATTTCTTGCTGTGTGTGTGTGTGTGTGTGTATGTGTGTGTGTGTGTTATTTCTTGCTGTATGTATGTGTGTGTGTGTTCTTTATTGTGTATGTGTGTGTGTGTGTGTGTGTGTGTTTGTTTGTGTGTGTGTTATTTTCTTGCTGTATATGTATGTGTGTGTGTGTTATTTCTTGCTGTATGTGTGTGTTATTTCTTGCTGTGTGTGTGTGTGTGTGTGTGTGTGTGTGTGTGTGTGTGTGTGTGTATGTGTATGTGTATGTGTGTGTGTATGTGTGTGTGTGTGTGTTATTTCTTGCTGTATGTGTGTGTGTGTGTTCTTTATTGTGTATGTGTGTGTGTGTGTGTTTGTTTGTGTGTGTGTGTGTGTGTGTGTGTGTGTGTGTGTTATTTTCTTGCTGTATATGTATGTGTGTGTGTGTGTTATTTCTTGCTGTATGTGTGTGTTATTTCTTGCTGTGTGTGTGTGTGTGTGTGTGTGTGTGTGTGTATGTGTGTGTGTGTGTGTGTGTGTGTGTTATTTCTTGCTGTATGTGTGTGTGTGTGTGTTCTTTATTGTGTATGTGTGTGTGTGTGTTTGTTTGTGTGTGTGTGTGTGTGTGTGTGTGTTATTTTCTTGCTGTATATGTATGTGTGTGTGTGTTATTTCTTGCTGTATGTGTGTGTTATTTCTTGCTGTGTGTGTGTGTGTGTGTGTGTGTGTGTGTGTGTGTGTGTGTGTGTGTGTGTATGTATGTGTGTATGTGTGTGTGTGTGTGTTATTTTCTTGCTGTATGTGTGTGTGTGTGTGTGTGTGTTATTTCTTGCTGTATGTGTGTGTGTGTTCTTTCTTGTGTGTGTGTGTGTGTGTGTTATTTTCTTGCTGTATGTGTTATTTTCTTGCTGTATATGTATGTGTGTGTGTGTGTTATTTCTTGCTGTATGTGTGTGTGTGTGTTCTTTCTTGTGTGTGTGTGTGTGTGTGTTCTTTCTTGTGTGTGTGTGTGTGTGTGTGTGTGTGTTATTTTCTTGCTGTATGTGTTATTTTCTTGCTGTATATGTATGTGCGTGTGTGTTATTTCTTGCTGTATGTATGTGTGTGTGTGTTATTTTCTTGCTGTATATGTATGTGTGTGTGTTATTTTCTTGCCATATATTTATGTGTGTGTTATTTTCTTGGTGTATATGTGTGTGTGTGTGTTCTTTTTGTGTGTGTGTGTGTTCTTTTTGTGTGTGTGTGTGTGTGTGTGTTATTTTCTTGCTTTATTTGTGTGTGTGTTATTTTCTTGCTATATATGTATATGTGTGTGTGTTCTTTCTTGCTGAATGTGTATATGTGTGTGTTATTTCTTGTTGTATGTGTATATGTGTGTGTGTTATTTCTTGTTGTATGTGTATATATGTGTGTGTTATTTCTTGTTGTATATGTATATATGTGTGTGTTATTTCTTGTTGTATATGTATATATGTGTGTGTTATTTCTTGTTGTATATGTATATATGTGTGTCTGTTATTTCTTGTTGTATGTATGTGTGTGCACTGTACCAATCTGAACGGCAGACTTCATCTAAAAGCGGCGGCGGTGGTGGCGCTGATGCCGCGGGAAATGACACTGCCCCACGCCGACCCTCATCCTTTCCCACCTTTGGCAAAGGCAAGGACTCTTCGTCTTCGTCATCTTCACAAGATCCACTGTGGTCGTTCAAAATGAACTTTGGCAGCACGCCAAGTGGCAGGCAAGTGTGGCATATTCTGCCAAACGATCCTCCATCTTTGTGATGTGTATTTATTTATATAATAACCACTACTACTGTGTAATAACTGTTGTTTTTGTTGTGAATTTGTTGTGAATTTGTGCATATATATGTGTGTGTGTGTGAATATACCGTAATTATCCAATTTTAATGGTCCCTGTATGTGTTCAATAGAAATACTGGTCTTTTTAGACATATACCCAAGTATAGCGCTCCGTTCAAGTTTTCAGCTTTGTTTTCCTGTGTTATATTGATTGATAAAATAGCACAAATGTAGCAATAAAATTTACTACATAATCTTACATATCCCTGCTTACACAGAATTGGACTTTGAAAACTGGGATTTCTAGCTGAGAGCTGATTATACTTTTGTGTTTCCCCATTTTTCAATTATTTGCGTTGCATGTGACATATGTTGTGTGGAACTTTGTTGGCATTAAAATGTCGTGTCGAAATAATTTCCTATCCACAATTTAGCGGTGAAAAAGTGCTGTGTGCTTGTGCGTGTGTGTGTGTGTCTATTCCTCTTTTCAAAAAACACTCAGATACAGAACACAGAAAAAACACAGAAATGTTTTCTGTTGAAGTCCTATTATATGTTAGATAACATTGTGTACACTAGCGATGAATATAAGGTGTGATTTTCTCTCTGCTCTCTCCCTCTTTTACCTTGCGAATGTATGCATTTGTGTTAGTGTGTGTATGTGTGTGTGTGTGTGTGTGTGTGCAGCGCCTTAGAAACCCTCTAGGTGTAGGGCGCTATATAAATTTTTCCATAATGTAATGTAATGTCTTTTAACAGGGCCGGAGGTGGGGCGGGGGGTGGGGGTTCTCAGAGCGACCAGGTACGAATGTTGATGCGACTAGCGGCTGCCTGTGCTGCTGTAACACTAGTCGCCATGCTCTACGACACGGGATATAAGGAAATAACGTGGCGCGATTTTGTCACCAAGTCAGCTGGCTATCAACACACACTCACACACACTAACACTCACACTAACACACACACACACACACTAACACTCACACACACTAAAACTCACACACACACTCACACACACTAAAACTCACACTAACACTCACACATACACACTTACACTCACACACACACACACACTGGCACACACTAACACTCACACACACACACACACTAACACTCATACACACACATACTAACACACACACTAACACACACTAAAACTCACACACACACACAGACACACTAACACTCACACTAACACTCATACACACACTAACACTCACACTAACACCCAGACACACACACACACACTAACATACACACACTAACACTCACACACACACACTAACACACACACTAACACTCACACACACACACTAACACTCACACACACACACACACTAACACTAACACACACACACACTAACACTCACACTAACACACACTGTTTAATGCTGTTTGCATACTGGTATGTTTTTTTCTTATTGAAAGTTGTCTTCTACTGTGCACTTGTGTGTTGTTATTGAAAATATTTAGCATGTAGATGTCTGAAAGAAGTCTTGAAGGCTTATAATAAGGCGTAGTTAACAAGAAGTTTTTTAATTGTTATATGCAAAATGAGAAATTGTTGTTGTTGACAAAAATATACGTCTTACACATTGACACACACACACACACACACACACACACATACACACACACACACACACACACACACTGGCACACACACACACACATACACACACACACACTGGCACACACACATACACACCCTGACACACACTGGCACACACCCTGACACACACACACACACTGACACACACCGACACACACACACACACACACACACACACACTGAAACACACACGCACAATCACATACATACATGCATGCATATACAGAGGTATATATAAAGTAATAGAAAGGTTGGACAGGAAAATTTGCTCAAATAAACCTACAGCTAATTTTGTTCATATCGTGTTTATATGTACTTGTGTTTGTTTGTATATATTTGTATATTATACACAAATATATGCGTTTGTATAAATACAAATATAGACACGTATATATAAAATATAAATATAAACACGTATATATATAAAACGTGTATATATTAAATATATACACGTATGTGTTTGTATATATATATATATATATATATATATATATATATATATATATATATATATATATATATATATGTAGACGGCTAAGTAATGCCTGAATCATTGAATTAATAATTTTAATCATTACTCATTGATATACGGCTTAATACTGCAAATATTATATTTAATGAGTTTTTGCAGTTCAATTAACAGTCTAGCTTTCTTGTGTTGTTCTAGCAGTGGCAGTACAAATGAGCTAAAAACCAATTAATATGATGAATAACAATTGAAATGATTTTATCGGCGCCTAATTAAAGCTGCCCAAAATGCCGCAGTATAATGTCTAAGTTAATAGATCAATTATTTTAAGCATTCCTCATTAAGTTAACCTAACATAACCCAACAATGCATATGTTACTATCTCCACACTAAACACATACACTAGACACATAAACACATAAACACATCGTGTGTTTTTGAGTACTTGGCGCTTAATTACAGCTGCCTAAAATCCTATATCCACGCTTGTTCACGCGCTGGCTTTTATCGGACAGTTATTTGGCACGTGGCGTCATCAACAGACTGGAGGTGGTCAATAAAAAGTGGGTGCGCGTGATGGCTGCTGGCCCGGGCACCTCCGATTCAGCCATGGTTCGTGCGTGTGTGTCAGTGTGTTTTCTTGTGTATTTGTGTCTGTGTGTGTGTTTGTGTGTCAGTGTGTTTTCTTGTGTATTTGTGTCTGTGTGTGTGTTTGTGTGTCAGTGTGTTTTCTTGTGTATTTGTGTCTGTGTGTGTGTTTGTGTGTCAGTGTGATTTCTTGTGTATTTGTGTCTGTGTGTGTGTTTGTGTGTTTTCTTGTGTATTTGTGTCTGTGTGTGTGTTTGTGTGTTTTCTTGTGTATTTGTGTCTGTGTGTGTGTTTGTGTGTGTCAGTGTGTTTTCTTGTGTATTTGTGTCTGTGTGTGTGTTTGTGTGTGTCAGTGTGTTTTCTTGTGTATTTGTGTCTGTGTGTGTGTTTGTGTGTCAGTGTGTTTTCTTGTGTTTTTGTGTCTGTGTGTGTGTTTGTGTGTCAG
>OU696591.1:5791498-5823998 GCA_916048095.2 Sacculina carcini | reverse complement strand
CGTTTATTCAAACATTCTTCTCGAATATGAGCGCGGCAAAGATACACTTATTTGTGGATTTTATTTTCATTTTCACAATTCACTCGTTCGTATTCACTTCATAGTCAACTAACAAAAATCTCCCGCAGACTTTGAATTAAAAAGTTGTTTTAAATACTTAATAAATAAAAATTCATATATTATGATATATAATAATAAATTTATTATTATATATTTATATAATAATAAATAATATATAAAAATATGAGATATATATTAAATATTAATACAATTTAAAAAAAATATATATATAAAAGAAGTGAGTGAATTAAAGCGAGTGTCGTGTGTGTTTGATCACAGGACCCCCGGGAACAGGTAAAACCCTGTTGGCCAAGGCGACGGCGGGCGAGGCTGCCGTTCCTTTCATCACAGTCTCCGGCTCTGAATTCCTCGAAATGTTCGTCGGAGTTGGTCCTTCCCGGGTGCGTGTGTATGTCTGCCTGTGTGTATTTCAGTATTTGTATTTCAAAACGACACAGTAGACATATAATAACACCAAACAACATATTTTCATGTGTCGGGGGAAGCCATAAAGGCTTATTATATCCCTTGAAAAAGCAAGAACAAATAAAATAAAAGAAGAAAATGAAAAAACATATGTCACATGTCTGTCTGTCTGTCTGTCTGTTTGTCTGTCTGTATGTGTATGTCTTTCTAACTGTGTGTGTATGTCTGTCTGTCTGTCTGCCTGTGTATGTCTGTCTGTCTGCCTGTCTGTTTGTCTGTCTGTATGTGTATGTCTTTCTAACTGTGTGTGTATGTCTGTCTGTCTGTCTGTCTGTCTGTCTGTGTATGTCTTTCTAGCTATGTATATCTGTCTGTGTCTGTCTCTCTAACTGTGTATGTCTGTTTATGTATTTGTCTGTGTCTTTCTAACTGTACGTCTGTTTGTGTGTGTGTCTGTATGTCTGTCTGTCTGCCTGTGTATGTGTATGTGTCTGTCTATATCTGTCTGTGTATGTATAAACGTGTTTGTGTGTGTTTTTTTCTGTCTTGTCTTTCTATATCCTAGTTAACTAGCTTTTACGTCTGTTTCTCTGTTTTTCTGTATGTAAGTGTGTGTGTGTGTGTGTGTGTGTGTGTTTGTGTGTGTATATTTGTGTTCATGTGAATAATTCTGTTCATGTGAATAATTCTGTTTATTTCTTGTGTATTTTTCAGTTTAAACAATATTGTATGTTTCAACTTGGCTACATTTACATGTTGGTACCTGATGCTTTACTCCAACCACTGTGTATGTGTGTGTGTGTGTGTGTGTGTCCTTGTATGTGTGTGTGTGTCCTTGTGTGTGTATATGTCCTTGTGTGTGTGTGTGTATGTCCTTGTGTGTATATGTCCTTATGTGTGTGTGTTTGTGTGTGTATATATATGTTGTTGTGTGTGTGTGTGTGTATATGTCCTTGTGTGTGTGTGTGTGTGGGTTTATATATGTCCTTGTGTGGGTATATATGTCCTTGTGTGTGTATATATGTCCGTGTGTGTGTATATATGTCCGTGTGTGTGTATATATGTCCGTGTGTGTGTGTGTGTGTCCTTGTGTGTGTGTGTCCTTGTGTGTGTGTGTATATATGTCCTTGTGTGTGTATATATGTCCTTGTGTGTGTATATATGTCCTTGTGTGTGTATATATGTCCGTGTGTGTGTATATATGTCCTTGTATGTGTGTCCGTGTGTGTGTATGCATGTGTGTGTGTGTGCCCTTGTATGTGTGTCCTTGTGTGTGTGTGTATATGTCCTTGTGTGTGTATATATGTCCTTGTGTGTGTATATATGTCCTTGTATGTGTGTCCGTGTGTGTGTATGCATGTGTGTGTGTGTGCCCTTGTATGTGTGTCCTTGTGTGTGTGTGTGTGTGTGTGTGTAGGTGCGTGATATGTTCTCCGAGGCTCGCAAACACGCGCCCTGTATTCTGTTCATTGACGAAATCGACGCGGTCGGTCGGAAGCGCGGTGGTCGCAGCTTCGGCGGCGCTTCGGAACAAGAGAACACGCTCAATCAGCTGCTAGTGGAAATGGACGGTTAGTAGGTCACTGGGTCATTAGGTCAGTAGGTCATTAGGCCACTGAGTCATTAGGTCACAGGGTCACAAGGTCATTACTTCAGTAGTTTATTAGGTTGTTGGGTCACTTGGAAGGCGACTGGGTCAGTAGGTCTCTGTCAGTAGGTCATTATTCCTGTAGTTTATTAGGTCAGTAGGTCATTATTTCTGTAGTTTATTAGGTCAGTAGATCATTATTTCTGTAGTTTATTAAGTCAGTAGGTCATTATTTCAGTAGTTTATTAGGTCAGTAGATCATTATTTCTGTAGTTTATTAAGTCAGTAGATCATTATTTCAGTAGTTTATTAGGTCAGTAGATCATTATTTCAGTAGTTTATTAGGTCAGTAGATCATTATTTCTGTAGTTTATTAAGTCAGTAGATCATTATTTCAGTAGTTTATTAGGTCAGTAGGTCATTATTTCTGTAGTTTATTAGGTCAGTAGGTCATTATTTCTGTAGTTTATTAGGTCAGTAGATCATTATTTCAGTAGTTTATTAGGTCAGTAGGTCTCTATTTCTGTAGTTTATTAGGTCAGTAGGTCATTATTTCTGTATTTTATTAAGTCAGTAGGTCACTATTTGTGTATTTTATTAAGTCAGTAGGTCATTATTTCTGTGGTTTATTAGGTCAGTAGGTCACTATTTGTGTAGTTTATTTGGTCACTATGTCAGTAGGTTATTAAGTCAGTAAATTGATCAGTCTTTTGGGTTACTAGATCAATGAGTCATTGGGTCAGTAGGTCAATATACTAGTGGGTTACTGGGTCAGAATTGTCGATTAACCAGTGTGTGTCAGTGTGTGTGTGTGTATTAGTGGATATTTATTTATACTTATACTGATGCTTCAGTCATTTATTGTGTGTCTCTATTACTGTGCTATTGATTAATGCCGGTATTCAACATCAAAGCAGAGTTTTAGTCTCCATATCTGTAGTGAGCAGAGCCGTAGCAACCGCCCCCCGTACCCCCCGGCCGGGGGGCCCCCGAATATTGAGGGTCCCCGTTGCTTCACGTATGTTACTAAAAATTATCATATTTATTATGTATAGCCTTTACCTTTTTGCTCAGATGTTTTCACTTGAGCTTGTATTATGTGATTATGTCTAATAAATGAATTCATTATTTGGTGCTTTGTAATTTATAATGGGGGCCCCAAGTGATGCCTTCGGGGGGGGCCCATAATTCCTCGAAACGGCTCTGTTAGTGAGTCTGTATGTAGTACATGCATGTGCATGTGTGTGTGTTTTTGTGTGTGAGTAGGATTTAACACGACTACCAATGTCGTCGTTCTGGCCGCCACTAATCGTGTCGATATTCTGGACAAGGCGCTGCTACGTCCTGGCCGTTTTGATCGGCAGATTTTCGTGCCGGCGCCCGATATCAAGGGTCGCGCCTCCATTTTCAAGGTCGCTGATTGCCTATAGCTTCTGATAACTTGTAGCTTCCATGTGTGTGTGTCAGTGTGTGTGTGTGTCAGTGTGTGTGTGTGTGAGTGAGTGTGTGTCAGTGGGTGTGTGCTTGTATGTGTGTGTCTGTGTCTGTCAGTGTGTGTGTGACTGTGTGTGTGTGTGTGTGTGTGTGTGTGTGTGTCAGTGTGTGTGTGTGTCAGTGTGTGTGTGTCAGTGCGTGTGTCAGTGTGTGTGTGCGTGTGTGTGTGTCAGTGTGTGTGTGTGTCAGTGTGTGTGTGTGTGAGTGAGTGTGTGTCAGTGGGTGTGTGCTTGTATGTGTGTGTCTGTGTCTGTCAGTGTGTGTGTGACTGTGTGTGTGTGTGTGTGTGTGTGTGTGTGTGTCAGTGTGTGTGTGTGTCAGTGTGTGTGTGTCAGTGCGTGTGTCAGTGTGTGTGTGCGTGTGTGTGTGTCAGTGTTTGTTTGTGTGTGTGTGTGTGTTAGTGTGTGCGTGTGTGAGTGTGTATCAGTGTGTATCAGTGCGTGTGTGTGACTGAGTGTGTGTGTATGTGTGTGTGTCAGTGTGTGTGTGTGTGTGTGTATGTCAGTGTATGCGTGCGTGTGTGTGTGTGTGTGGTTTTAATATATTGCTGTTATTGTGCTCCTTCATGTGTGTGTATGTCAGTGTGTGCGTGCGTGTGTGTGTGTGTTTTTTTATATATTACTGTCTGTCTGCTCCTTCGTTTTCTCATCTATCGTTTCGTCAACGTTTTTATTTCTTCCTCACTCTGTTTTTATTTTATGTTTTATTTCTTTCCATTTATAATTATTGCTTTGTTACATTTTTCTCGCTGTTTTCGTTTGTTTCTCTTGTTTTTCTTGTTTTGTTTTTCTATTCATGCATCTTTCTACCAATCTTGTATTGCATTAATATATTCATTATCTTTCCACGTATTTTCTTGTTTTTGTATGTTTGGCTATTTTTGCGCAGGTTCACTTGGCCGGATTGAAGACGTTCCTGGACAAAGATGATTTGGCAAGGAAGATGGCTTCGCTCACTCCTGGATTTACAGGTGGGTTTTGATTTCACAATTGTCTTCCGTATATCTCCGTGTTTTTGTGCTACAGCGGTTGACGGTTCGAATCTAGTCTTGTGTGTGTATTTTTTCACACTTGGAAATGAAACTTTTCAATTTTGTTCAGATATAGAAGCGCAATCGCTCGCAAGAAATAAATGTGACGCAGAAATTTCGCTGAGCAGCAACTACAAGAATTCATGAAATACACAAAAATTAATGAATATAACCAAAATCATCCAATTTTATCCCAACATTTTTCTGTGGTGTTTTCTTTTATTGCAACTCAAATCTGCCGCGTGTGGCGAATTTTTCTGCTTATTATACAAGTTATCTTAAATCAATCACAAAGTACAATATTACAAATCGATTAATCACAAAAAAATCACAAACAATAACTTCACCTGACATAACAATGAACACATCACAGTTTGATAAATTTCTCGATATATGTAAAATTTACATTATGTAAATTTACATTATGTATAATTTACTCTATGTATAATTTTAATGCATACTCAAATTGCACTGCGTGTGTGTTGCAGGCGCGGATATTGCAAACGTTTGCAACGAGGCTGCTCTGATTGCAGCTCGCGACCTCAACGAGAGTATTGTGCTGAAACATTTTGAACAAGCTATCGAACGAGTTGTGGCCGGTCTAGAGAAGAAAACACAGGTATAACACTCGTATTCATCCTTATAAAATAGCCCAGTTGTTACGGTATTCAATTCGCAATCAAGTAAACCTGGGTTCAAATCTAAGCTTGGCGGTTTTTTTTCGTTTATCTGTAGTCCTTGATATCGTTTCTCTGAGTAAGTTTCCACATATTCTTGCGATAAATAACAGTCAGAATTGAATCGGTTAAAAGTTCAGCAGATTTACTCCATAATCTCGAAGCTCGTTTGACTTGACATTCGCTGTCAATAAAATTGTAAACATTTTTTGTACATTTTATAAATGGGCCGTTATAAAGCTTGGTACATGTAACATGTTTATTGTTGGAGTTTAGGTGCTACAACCTGACGAGAAGAAAACGGTGGCCTATCACGAGGCAGGACATGCTGTAGCGGGCTGGTTCCTTGAACATGCTGACCCTCTGCTCAAGGTTACTCTGCTTTTATCCCTTCTACTCTTCTTTCTCTTCATCTCTTCTTTCTCTCTTTGTTGTCTCTTTCCTCTCCCTCAAACACACTTACACACAACAACAACAACAACGTATATTTATAGCGCATTTAAATATCACACACGCGAGTCAAGCACAAAAATAAGACACGACGATAATGGGAGGCGTGGTCGCAGCATCAACACAAATATGCGACATGTATAGTGAACATAAGGCAAACAAGTAAACAATGAAACCGAAGAGATAGTTAAGTATTCACACAAAAGGGATGAGACAATAGAGGATTATAGTTTGGCATAAGGCGTCAGAGAGTGAGTGACAGGCTCAAATGATAAAGAGAATAGGTATTTGCGTAGGGAAGAGGTGAATGAAGCGTAGGAAGAAGAAAGAAGAATGTGAGAGGGGAGCGAGTTATAGAAGCGAGGTGCGAATAAAGAGAAGCATTTTGCCGACCAGCAGGATTCATTCATAGCTCGAGGATAGTTTAGAGGGCGAGTGATACGAGGAGACAAGTGTGATGACTGAGAAAGAAGGCGAACTAGATAATGAGGTTGACCTATACCATGTAATAATTTGAAGATAATGCAGACAATCTTGTAGTGTACACGTGGGATGATGGGTAGCCAGCGGAATTGATAAAGATATTGATAAGTGTGACGACAAGGAAGAGGTGACAACACAAATCTGCAGGATTGATTCAGGACCGATTGGAGAACTTTTAAGAAACAGCGAGGAGTGTTGAAATAGAGAGAAATACAGTTGTCAATGCGGGGAAATATAAGAGATTTTATAAACTTGATTGCAGACGACTGGTCCGGAAAGGGGCGAATGGGATAGAGAGCACGGCGGATTAGTCGACAGGAGCGAGCCACTGAGTAAATATTATTTACAAAATTAAGGGATGAATCAAAAATGACCCCAAATTGAGCATAGAAGAACGGAGAGGAAAAGAGAGGACAGGAGGAGTGAGCCGTGGTGGGTGGAACACCATGATTTCTGTCTTGCATGAATTAATTAAAAGACGATGAGACGCCGCCCATGATGAAATGTCAGAAAATAAAGAAGAAATAAAAGAAACATCGGGTGACGACAGTGGACAAATTAGCTGAATGTCGTCAGCGTAAATATGAAAAGTCACAGGATAGCGAGACAAAACGGAACATAAAGATGACATGTATAGATTGAAGAGAATGGGTCCTAAGATGGAGCCCTGAGGAACTCCTGAGGACAGTGGGATAGCATCAGATACCTCAGAGTTGAATTTAACAGAATAAGACCTGTCTGATAGATAAGAGCGCATAAGTGAAAGAGTCGTAGAAGTAAGACCAATATGGGATAAGTCATCAAGTAGGATATCATGGCACACCAGATCGAACGCTGAGGACAAATCCAGCATGGCTATTAACACGGAATTGACACACACACACACATAAATACGAAAACGCAACAAATTCAAGCTGGAAATGTTTGTTTTTGTTTTTGTTTTTTCCTCATGTTTTTCATTTCTCCTTGGTCTGTTATGTCATGAGATAGCTGCAAGCATTACTAGGCCTGAATGTTCTAACAGTGTTCTGATAAAATCCTGGCAATTTTCTTGTCGCCAGGTTTCTGACCAAAATCAACTTTTTTTGTTTTTATCTTATTATTATTGTAGGATTATTATTATTAGTAATTATATATCATGGATGATTGTCATAAATCATAGAATATGAATTGAAATTGAAAGAATAAAAATTTATCATAGAATTATCATTATTCATGGATAATTGTAATTATTCATGGATTATTGCAATTAGTCATGGATAATTGTAATTAATCACGGAATTATCATTAATCATAGAATATGAATTGAAAGAATAAAAAATTAATAATATAGTTATCATTAATCATGGATTATTGACATCATTTATCATGAATGATTGTAATTAATCATGGATTATTGTAATTAAACATGAATGATTGTATTTAATCACGGATTATTGTAATTAATCATGGATGTTTGTGATTAATCATGAATTGCAATTAATCATGTATTATTGCAATTCATTATGTATTATTGCAATTCATTATGGATTATTGCAATTAATCATGTATTATTGTAATTAGTCATGAATTATTGTGATTAATTATGGATGATTATGATTAAATATTCGTATTGAATATTGATTATTTAAGGATCAACTGTGATCTGTCTTAATCACTGTATCGATCAGGTATCGATCATTCCTCGAGGCAAGGGGCTCGGTTATGCGCAGTACTTGCCCAAGGAGCAGTATTTGTACACCACAGAGCAGCTGTTGGATCGCATGTGCATGACGCTAGGCGGCCGCGTGTCTGAACAATTATTCTTCGGTCGCATCACCACCGGCGCTCAAGACGACCTGCAGAAAATCACACAAATGGCATACGCTCAGGTGTGCTAGTGCGTTAGTGTGTATTTGTGTGTGTGTGTGTGTTAGTGTGGCTGAGTTAGTGTGTGTGTGTGTGTGTGTGTGTGTGTATTAGTGCGTTAGTGTGTATGTTAGTGCATGTGTATGTGTGGCTGAGTTAGTGTGTGTGTGTGTGTTTGAATCAGTGGGTGTGTGTGTGTGTGTATGTGTGTGTGTGTGTGTCTGAGTTAGTGTGTGTGTGTGTGTGTTAGTGCATGTGTGTGTGTGTGTGTGTGTGTGGCTGAGTTAGTGTGTGTGTGTGTATGTGTCTGAGTTAGTGGGTGTGTGTGTGTGTGTGTGTGTGTGTGTGTGTGTGTGTGTGTGTGTGTGTGTGTGTGGCTGAGTTAGTGTGTGTGTATGTGTGTATGTGTGTATGTGTCTGTGTATTTTTATCTGCAGCGCCCTAGAGACTATCTAGGCGTAGGGCGCTGTATAAATATATACCTAATATAATGTGTGTGTGTGTGTGTGCTAGTGTGTATGTGTGTGTGTTTTAGTGTGTGTGTGTGTATATATGTTAGCTTGTGTCTGAGTTAGTGTGTGCTTATGTGTGTGTGTGTGTGTGTTCATAGTTCATAGTTTATTGTACCCACAATACACAGTACAATATGTCAACAGAATACAATACAAGGGGCAAACAAAGTTCGTCGAGATGACGCTCTTTCACGAACATGATGTGTATGTGTGTGTGTGTGTGTGTGTGTGTGTGTGTATTAGTGGTCTAGTTCTGTATGTGTGCTTCGATGTGCAAACTTATTAATTCACCGCTACATATTTTTATATCGCTGTGAAACGGTAAAAAATCGACTTGTGAATAAATTAGTTATTTTCGGCTGCTCCATGAATACTATTTGTGTTCGTATGTCTGTCTGTGTGTGTGTGTGTTTGTGTGTGTGTGTGTGTGTCTGTCTGTCTGTGTTTGTCTGTCTGTCTGTCTGTGTCTGTCTGTCTGTCTGTCTGTCTGTGTCTGTCTGTCTGTCTGTGTCTGTCTGTGTGTGTGTCTGTCTGTGTGTTTGTATGAGAGCCCAGGTGACTCAGTTTGGCATGAACGAAAAGGTTGGCAACGTCAGTTTTGAAATGCCACAGCCTGGCGATATGGTGCTAGATAAGCCGTACTCGGAACAAACAGCTCAGTTGATCGACTCGGAGGTTCGCCGCATGATCGGCTCAGCTTATAAACGCACCACAAAACTGCTAACTCAACACAAAGACGATGTTGAAAAGGTCGTTGATTGTTCGTCACTTTCCCACTTTTTTGTTGTCATTTTCACAATGTGTCTGTATTTACTATTTATTGTATGTTAACTTAATTAATCGCATGTATCTGTTTGTGCATTCATATTTCTTTCACTTGTATGTTTGTGCGTGTAAGCTGGTTGCTATGGAAACCAGCAATCAACAATGAGGCAAGGAGTTTGTGTGTGTGTGTGTGTGTGTGTGTGTGTGATAATTGTTGTGCGTTGAGATGAATATTTTGTTTATAAAATTTAGTCCAACTGAAGGACAGAGTTCAATTTCTCAACAAGCTAAATACAAATAATTATTCAGTGTAGACATTTTCCGTGTTCAAAGACATTTCTGGTCTTTTTCCTTCTATTTCTCTCTTATTGTCGATTTGTCGTTTTTTGTCTGTTTTCCACTCACTCAGAACTGACTATGTGTGCTTTTTAAAAGCCAGCTTGCCCTTTTTCCTACGTGCCAGTACAGTTTTTCGACATCACTTCTTGACATATTTTCGCCTTGTATTGTGTTTCTATTGACATATTTGCGTGTGGATTTATCCGTGAAATTCCTACGTTGAAATTCTTTCACACCGCTGCACTTGTGACTTGTGCACTTGTGCACTAGCACGATTGTGCTATCTAGATTATTCCATGCGTCCATGCGTTCTATTCGGGAAACTCTACTTCTTGATATGCCTAATTTTCTTGTTTTTTTCTTAGTTCTCGTGTGTGTGTGTGTACTCACATAGTTGTACTCACATAGTTGTTCTACAGGATATGAGCTAAGCTCGTGCTGTCCCGTCTCTTTTCCATAATTTATCCAACATATTTTTGAAGGAACTTAAATTTCTAGCTTCAACTATTTTGCTGTCTAATTGGTTCCACTGATCTACGCTCCTAAACGGGAAACTATACTTTTTTACATCTTTTCGACAACGTGTTTTCCTCAGTTTTTCAGTGTCGTCTACGCACATTTCCTTGAAAAACTAATCCGATGTCGTCTGTGTTGACCGTGTCATTTATGCATCTATATATGTTTATTAAATCACCTCTTTCTCTCCTCTCATCAAGCCTGGGTAATTCAATTTTCCTCAATCTGTCCTCGTAAGACATGTTTTTCAAGTTTGGTACCAATTTTGTGGCCAGTCTTTGAATCTTTTCTATTTTCTTTATATGTCTCATGTGTCTTATGTGTGCGTGTGTGTGTGCGTGTGTGTGTGTGTGTGTGAGGGGGGTAGGTGGCCAAACGCTTGCTAGAGAAGGAAGTGTTGGCTCGCGACGATATGATTGCCTTGTTGGGCGCGCGACCGTTCAAGGAGAAATCTACCTACGAACAGTTCGTCGAGGGTACCGGTTCCTTCGAGGAGGATACCTCGCTGCCACGAGGCCTCGAGAACTGGAACCAGGCGCGAGATGAGCAGAAACCGGGTGGTGATGCAGCAGAATCATCCTCTTCCTCCAAGACTTCGTAGGACACATGCAATCGGCAGTGCGGCCGGACATACAAACACGCACTTGTTTATCTGTGTGTGTGTGTGTGTGTGTGTGTCTTGAACCTACACCCTGGCTTGAAGCAGTTGTCAATTGCCACTTTTATGCCGATCGACGCATGCCTGGCTAGAGTGTATGTTGCACAAACACACACACACACACACAGACAGACATGCATAGACTTGTATACAATGCCAGACAAACACACATACACGTAGGTTCTGTACGCTTCCGTTTTGTCTGTACACATATTTCAAATAATCATTTTAATACCGTGTTTGTAGAATGTTTTGTGTGTGTTGGTACTGTTTTTGTGTGTGCCTGATGTGACTCGCATTAAATTCGTTGCTTCATTTGTATTTCTGCTTCTTGTTAGTCATTTGTGCTCAAGCCATTATTTGAAAGCTGCCAATGAAAAATATGAGTGTTTGTGTATGTTTGTGTGGATTTGCCTGAAATTGTTGCAAGGCAGTGTGGCCCGTTAGATTTTTGTGATTCCGTTTTGTGTTGAGTGATTTTGTAATATATGTTCTTTCCCTTCAACGCCATTTTGCTGGCGTAGTTTTTCAGTTTGTACCTTAAATCGTTTGTCATTTGAAACTAGCGTGACGGTTAGAAAATTACTTTTATGTTAAGCAATTATATATTTAGTTGCGCTCTCAGGATATTTTCGTCAGTTTTTTTTATTAAGCAAGCGTGTAGTTTGGCGCTTCTATTGATTGCATCAGGCGTAATCGAAAGATATTAGACGTTTGGTACGCACTATTAAAAACTGTCAATTTCTGCTGAGATTTTTCCTTGTGTTAATTGTTCATCGTACGTTTCAGGTTTTTATTTTGTTATAATTGTGCACTTTTACATTCGACTTTAGTAATTTTATGTAACCGATTTCCATTTGGTGTAATTTTGTAGTCTTCAACGAATAGATTGAGGCTGATTTTGACTAGTCTGAAACTAAGCACTGTTCAATGAATCATTTATCATTGTAGTACGGACGGTTAAATTACTCTGAGGAATCGCTTGCGTCAGAACAGAATTTACCTGATTTTGAGACCTAGTCATGGGAAATGTGTCGCTGCCGCATATCTATTTTAGTCCAGTCGGTCATATTTTTGAGGGTCGGCATTCTCATTTTTATATCATCCATTTTATTCATGCTGCATGCTTCATGAGTTTTATTGTTTAAACTAGTTTTTGGATCACTGGATGTTGGTTCTTTGATTGATTGATAGGATTGATTGATTGATATTAGTGAAATTGTGTATTGTGAAAGGCAAAATAAATGATGATGATGATGATTGATTCTTGGTTGTGGGACAGACATAGTGTGAAGTGAGACGTATTTGCTCTTCTGCCAACATGAGCAGCAAGTCCAGCGAGGCGTGTGGCGGCGGCGGCGGAAGCGGTAGCGGTAGTGAGATGGACGGTTGTGTTTTGTCCGAGCACTTCATGTTGCAATGGGACGAACACCGCGCCAACACTGTGGCGGCATTCTCGGCGCTGCGACGACGCAACAAACTGCTCGACGTGACACTAGCGGCGCAGGGCAGACAGCTGCAGGCGCACAAGGTGGTTCTGTGCGCGTGCAGTCCGTATTTTGAGGTAGGTCTCAGCGTCACTGCTGACGTTCACATACACAAACTGACACACACACATACAAACACACTGTGATCTAATCTAATTTAGCTATTTTTCTCTTGTATTTTATGTATCAGAGCGCCTTAGAGACATTTGATGCAAGGCGCGTTACAAACTTCACCCAAATGTGAGCATAAAAATATGTGTGTGTGTTTGTGTTGACTGAATGATAGGAGTTGATTACGTCAAACCCGTGCAAACACCCGATTGTCTACCTGAAAGACGTCGAGTTCGACAACCTGATGGCTGTTGTTGAGTTCATGTACAACGGCTCCGTGTACATCACGCGCAGCCAACTGGATGACGTCATCAATGTCAGTGCTGTACTCTCACTTGCTCTACTATCACTTCCTCTACTCTCACTTCCTCTACTCTCACTTCCTCTGCTCTCACTTCTTCTACTCTCACTTCCTCTACTATCACTTCCTCTACTATCACTTCCTCTACTCTCACTTCCTCTACTCTCACTTCCTCTACTATCACTTCCTCTACTATCACTTCCTCTACTATCACTTCCTCTACTCTCACTTCTTCTACTATCACTTCTTCTACTCTCACTTCCTCTACTCTCACTTCCTCTACTATCACTTCCTCTACTCTTACTTCTTCTACTATCACTTCCTCTACTATCACTTCCTCTACTCTCACTTCTTCTACTATCACTTCCTCTACTCTCACTTCCTCTACTCTCACTTCTTCTACTATCACTTCTTCTACTATCACTTGCTCTACTATCACTTCTTCTACTATCACTTCCTCTACTATCACTTCCTCTACTATCACTTCCTCTACTCTCACTTCTTCTACTCTCACTTCCTCTACTCTCACTTCCTCTACTATCACTTCCTCTACTATCACTTCCTCTACTCTCACTTCCTCTACTATCACTTCCTCTACTCTCACTTCCTCTACTATCACTTCCTCTACTATCACTTCCTCTACTCTCACTTCATCTACTCTCACTTCTTCTACTCTCACTTCCTCTACTCTCATATTCAAATCCTTAGCAACCTGCGGATTGCTGACGGGTTGCCGTCGCCTCACGCATGATATTGAAATTTGTCATAAGCTAGCTCATAGAGGTGCCCAGCTTAATGGAGACCGAGGGGCTGTTCGTAACTGCATTTTCTCAAAGTCGGACCTCTATATTATAATGGTGGTTTATTTGTTATGGCTGTTCCAATTATGGCCTTCGGGGAGGGGGGGCAACATATCTGCTCATATTCCTTCCTCTCACTTTCCTCTAACCTTATATAGCCTCTTCTCTTATTTTTCTCTCATTTCGTCTGGTTTGCTTTTATCTCTTTGGGTTTATTTATCGCTGCTGTTTGTTTATGCACTGCTATTGTGACGTGTTGTGTGTGTGTGCTGCCCATATTGTGGCCTGTCGTTGGCCATGTCTGCTTATTTGTACGTCCACATATGTGCGTGTGTGTGTGTGTATGTCAGATTGGTCGAAGTCTGCAGGTTCGGGGCATTGCCGGCATCGACTTTGATGGCGTGTGCGGCCGTAATGATTCATCCGGTTCTGCTGGAGGCGCGGCCAGTGGAGGCGAGGCGGCTGCTAAGAAGCGCAAGTGGTCCAGCTGCAGTAGTGATGTACAATGTCCGGTCTCACAATCGCTGTCTTCTCAGGGCGGTCAGTGTACACACACACTCACACACTCACACACTCTCTCTCAGACACACACACACACTCTCTCTCTCTCAGACACACACACACACACTCTCTCTCACACACACACACTCTCTCTCACACACACACACACACACACACACACACACACACACACACACACACACACACACACACACTCTGTCTCTCTCTCTCTCACACACTCTCACACACACACACACACGCACACTCACACACTCACACACACTCTCTCTCTCTCACACACACTCTCACACACACACACACACTCTCTCTCTCTCACACACACACTCACACACACTCTCACACACACATTCACCGGGCAAGAACGACTGAGAAAATCAGCATATGCTAGAGAAATAGGAAAGAATGATTAAATGAAAGATGTCTAGAAGAAGAAAAATTACAAAAACAGGCGGAATTACGAAGTAAAGGCGTTTTTCTCCTCCCATGCAAACGTTTTGTTATGTTTTTTGCTTCATATCTTCATTTATCTATGCATCTTCTCTGATTGGCTGTTTTTGTTTTTTGCGGCCTCTGATTGGTCGACAGCCGACACACATCGACCAATCACAAGCGTCGACACGGCTAGCACCGACGCAACAGCCAATCAGATGGCGGGCAACGTTGGCGCCGACATAAGCGAGGTTGTTATTGGTGGCCCGATGCGCAGTCACGCCGAAACAGATCGAGATTCGTGCACGAGTGCTGCCAAATGCTGTCGTCCCTCGCTACCGGTCAATTTTCCGCTATATTTCGCTTTATCTCTATATTTTGGTCAATGTCACAAAAATTTACTTGAATATTTTTTGTATAGTGTAATTATTTATGTATTTTTGTTGGTCTATTCGTTTTTAATTATTGTTTGATAATTTTCAACTGTGTATTTATTTTTTACCGTGATTCCCCAACGTCTATCATATTCACGCGCCTATATCAAGATCTTTGGTTATTTATGCGAATACTTAAGTTATTATTTATTACTATTATAAATATATCTATTTTTAATATTATACATTTATTATTATTATTATTATTTAATTTCACCTAGTTTGCCTTGTTTATTCTTTTTTGCTTGCTTATTGGTGATTTTAATGCTTGTTGTTGTGTTTCGTTGTTGTTGTTGTTGTTGTTGTATGTTAGTGTTGTTGTTACTGCTAACAGACGGTGGTTCTGGATAACAGCGGTAGACCGGCGCTCGATAAAAGCCACTCGGCTGATCAAAGTTCTGCTACTACTACTACTACTGCTAGCGCCGGCGTTGGAGCCGATGAAGATAGCGCTGTAACACGTAATACTCACAAACACTGACACACAAACACTGACACTAATACACAAACACACACATCTAAAAAAACAAACAAAAAACACTGACACTGACACACAAACACTGACACATTGACACTTAATCACAGACACACTGACAAACTGATACTGACACACAAACACTGACACACAAACACACTGATACTGACTCTCAAACACTGACACACAAACACTGACACTGACTCACTGACGCTGACACAAACAAACACTGACACACTGATACTGACATACTGAGACTGACACACAAACACTGACACACACACACACACACACATAGACACACAAAGGCACATACTTGAACACATAAACAGACATTCACACACACACACGCACACGCACACAGAGATACTTACACACATTGACACATTTGTTATTTTTTTGATGATGATGTACGCATATATTGCACCCAGCTGGAGCAGGAGGTGCAATGCGCTATAGCCACATTCAAAAATGAATCACTGGTGTATCAGCCGGTTCCACTGCTGGCGATTAGTAGCCGTTGCAGCTGCACTACTAAGCGTCAGACCGAGCCGCTGCAGGTCTTCCTCCATCTGCTGCCGGTAAGTGAAACGCAGGGCACCGCCTCGACGTCGTGGCTCGGTAGGCGGACTGGACAACACGACAGCCAGCGGCACATCAGGCCGGCGCAGCACATGTCCCAGTAGTGTCAGTCTCCTCGTGCGCAGAGTACGAGACACCTGCACCGTGCCAGTCTGAGCGTAGAGGCTGCTGCTGGTAACAATTGTTGGGTAGCGGACACCAGCGCAATACCGTAGGAGAGCACGATGTCCCGCATCGACTTCCTCACTCAGCGTCTCTGTTAATGCCCACGTTTCGCCACCATAAATCAGTGTGGACTGCACACAGGCAGCGAACAGACGAACATTTGTTATTGAAGAATCGGAGATGTTTTTTTCGAATCTTGTAGTCGTGCAATTTATAGCGTTAGCGCTCTTCCAATTCCACTTTGTTTATTTATTTAAGTCATGATAATCAATTATCTAGGAAGAACTAATGGCACATGAAAATTTACTAGTCTAGTCTCGTTGGATTCAGTGGTGTAGTGGTAGCACATCCGCCTCACAAGCGGGACGTCCGTGGTTCGAATCCCGGCCGAGGAGAATTTCTTGGGTGAATTCTATAATCCCACAGCCCCTGTCCACCCAGCAGTAAATGATGGTACCAGATATCAGTCATGTGTTGTGCCATGCATTCTGGGGAGGTGGCCCTCTCTAATACGTCTTCCGTCCTTGTGGCGTCATAGCGTGGAGAGGGTTGGTTCTGCGGTGACAGCGAGCTGCACGGGACACACCTGTGTGTGTTCATAAGCTTCGGCTTCTTCCCGTGTAGCAGCTGTCACTTGAGGCTTTTAGTAATACTAATGTGTGTGTAAATTGTAAATTGTAAGTTTATTGTCACACACAAACAATACAATAATAAGAAAATAAGAACAAATCAAGGTGACAAATGTCCGCCGAGCATGAGCTCCTTAGCTAAGATGAAAGTTAGTACAATAGCAGACGCGAAGGTTTTGGACAATGTGACAATTGAAAAAAGACAATACTATGCAAAGTGGGATTATATATCATTCATCCAAAAGTACAAACACAATTAAATCAGAAGCATACACACACACACACACACACACACACACACAATAAGCAGAAATCGCTCAAGCAAAACTGCGAATTCAATCTCCTAATGAGACTGACTGAATTCACTGTAAATCCAACAAATATTTCTTGATATACTTTTTGATCAGTGATTTATTTGTAGCTGGAAGAGATTTCAGACGTTGAAGAAGACTATTGAACCGTGTGTGTGTGTGTGTGTGTGTGTGTGTGTGTGTGTGTGTGTTCTGTGTGTGTGTGTGTGCGTGCGTGTGTGTGTGTGTGTGTTCTGCCTGCCTGTCTTGCTTTGTAAATACGAAACATATATTTGAATATGCATGTGATTGTACATGAATGTATGCGGTGTTTAATGTTTATATCAGCGCAATTGAGACATGATGTGTGTATTGCGCTTTACAAATGACTCCAGAAATGAAATGTGTGTGTGTGTGTGTGTGTGTGTAGGTGTTGCGTGTCAGCGTGCGCGTCGTGGGCGTCATTTACAGAGACAGCCACGTGTCAAGTTATACACTGCCGCATCTAGCGGCGCTGTTTCTAGCGCTGACACTGGCAGTCGTCCTGCCTCGCCCGGCATGCTGGCGGCATCGGTCGAGACCGTCCTGCTGGATCCTGCCAACAACAACAACAACAGCGTAGGAGGAGGAGGGTCGGTGTATTTGAGCGTGCCGCCGTTATCATCATTGGCTAACACCAGAGGCAAGTCATCGACGGCCTGTCCCACACGGCAGTTGTCGACGCCAGGCACGCTAGTTCGTCAGTCGTCCGCCGTGGTGGCGACACCGTCGATCTACAAGCAACACTCGACGCCGGCCGGCAGTCTGCAACGAGCGGCATCCGGGCCCAGTGAGTTTTTGTGTGTCAGTGTGTGTGTGTGTATCAGTGTTTGTGTGTCAGTGTTTGTGTGTATATATCAGTGTTTGTGTATCAGTGTTTGTGTGTCAGTGTGTGTGTGTGTATATGTCAGTGTGTGTGTGTGTCAGTGTGTCAGTGTCAGTGTGTGTCAGTGTGTGTCAGTGTGTGTGTGTGTCAGTGTGTGTGTGTGTGTCAGTGTGTGTGTATATGTCAGTGTGTGTGTGTGTGTGTCAGTGTGTGTGTGTGTGTCAGTGCGTGTGTGTGTGTATATGTGCTTTTCTGTTTTATGTGTGTATGTAGGTGAGTGTGTCCGCACGTGATTGTGTATGTGTATGACTCTTGTGCTTGAGTGTGTGCATGTGTGTGAGAGCGCTTTTGAGACATTTGGGTGAAGAGCGCGATATAAATGTCTTATTGTAATGTAATGTGTGTGTGCGTGTGTGTGTGAATGTGAATGTGTTTGTTGAGTTTCCTCGGTTTTGCTATTAGCTTACGTACAAGCTGCAGGATGTGTATGCATGTGTGTGTGTATCAGTGTGTGTGTGTGTGTGTGTGTTCTTTCATCCAAAGCCTCTTTCATACAATGTATTCTTGAATCGCCTCAATACTGCCTGTTTTGACCGCTTGCTTGTGCACATATGCAAGTTTGTATGTGTGTATGTATGTGTATGTGTGTCAGCATATTACATGTTGACTCCGGCGACTACACACTCTAGCACGCCTAGTTCTTCATCGCTGGCTGCTGTCTCGAATTCGGCGGCCAGTAATGATAATATTGGCGACGGTGCTGGAGGCGCGGTGGTTGGACACACGGCGGGTGTTGGACATCAATCTCTGCCTCAGATTATGTTGACCCACGTCAGTCTTTGCCACGCAGCTTGACTTTCTGTTTTGGTTTTTCGTGCGATTTTTTTCGCGTCTATTCGCTAATTTATTGTGGTCGACGTAGAACCTGGGGGTATAAATACCCCATGATAAGTTGGCTGGGGGTATGTGGTTATGCAATTATACCCCTCGATAATTCTACTGAGTTCAGTTCATTTGGGTATTTTATCATCAAAATCGGCATAGCAAGAAGTAACAATACACGAAAAATGTGTATGTAATTATATGTAATGTACTTTTCATTGAGGTAGATTTGTGTTGTAATTGAATAGGCATAAAATGGTTTAGGAGATCATGTAATTGACCCAAACTGAGTCAACTTTGAACACTAATGCATGACGACTGTCATCGCCCGAGCCTCGACACACAAATCTACACCATTGTTTATTGTGGGTTTCACTGGTTCATTTGTTTTGGCCAATTGTGAAATATTTGTCAAAAGCCGTTCGCATCGGTTCTATGCAGCACTCGTACAGACACAAGAAATTATGCCAATCTATTCAGTTATGTTCCTCCGTCCATGTGTTTGTGTACATGATTTTGTATATATATATTGTGTGTGTGTGTGTGTGTATTTGGGTTTTCGCGTTTATCTAGAGCTTCCACTCTAATTCTTATCTAATTCAGCTAATTAACTCTTATTTTCTTGATCGAGTTAAACAATGTTTGTTTTGTGTACTCCATTACATCTTCATATGTGTCTTATTATGTGTGTTTGAGCCGATATCTATCTGATTATTATGTGTGTTCCAATTGTACAATGTGTATGTGTGTGTGTGTATGTTTGAGCCGATATCGCAGGCAGAGGATGTGAGCGCCTCTTCTCCTCTTTCCTCCTCCTCGTCATCTTCGCCGGCCACAGCTCGCAGTCACACGCCGAGCTTGCGCGATGGACCGGCCGTGTCTTGTTCGCACTGCTGGAACACGGCCTATTCGCAGGGCCGCACCATTCGTCGCAAGACCAAGTACATGTGTCGCGACTGCTCGGCCAGTCTCTGTATTGTTCCCTGCTTCCAGGTATGTATGTATGTGTGTCAGTGTGTCAGTGTGTCAGTGTTTGTGTGTGTGTGTGTGTGTGTGTCAGTGTGTGTGTGTGTGTGTTTATGTGTGTCAGTGTGTGTGAGTGTCAGTGTGTGTGTGTGTCAGCGTGTCTGTCTGTCAGTGTCTGTATGTGTGTGTGTGTGTGTACTCACCTGTTTGTACTCAGCTATTTGTTTACCACAGGAGATGAGCTATGCTCGTGCTGTCCTGTCTCCCATCAACCCTCTAGTAACCTTTCTTCCCTGAAATTCCCAGTATTTCACACTATCCAGTCTTTCTTTAAATGCTGCTACGCTTTTAGCTCCTACAATATTCTCCCCTAACTGATTCCAGACATCAACACACCTGTATATGGGAAACTATACTTCTTAACATCTCTCAAACATCTAGTTATTTTCAGTTTATTCATAACCCCTCTTGCTTGAATTATCCCAAACTATACAACTTTCTAACTTTCTATCTAACTTTCTATCTAACTTTTACATAATCATAATCTAATCATTCTAACTTTCTATCTAACTTTCTATCTAACTTTTACATAATCATTCTATGTCTAAAAATATTAATCAAGTCGCCGCTAAGCCTACGTTGTTCTAAACATGGCAAACCAAGCACTTTTAGTCTTTCCTCACACGACAAACTACACATGTGTGTGTGTGTGTGTGTGTGTGTGTGTGTGTGTGTGTGTGTGTGTGTGTGTGTGTGTGTGTGTGTGTGTGTGTGTGTGTGTGTGTGTTGGTAGGAGTATCATGAGCGTTTACGTTCGCAGGCAGCGTTGAATGCACTGTGTGAATCTCATATCTCGAAATCGCTGGCTGAACCGCTCAAAGAACCAGAACCAGAACAACAACAACAAGAACCACAACAAACCACACAACAACAGCAGCAACAACAAGCCACACGACACAAAAAACCTCTGTCCAAAGTTGAATCCATCTGATGCGCATTCTGAGGAGAATCTGATGTAGTTTTAATCGCGCGGGACATTGTTTGATTCATTATCGCAGTGTGTTTGTGTGTTTGTGTAGCAGGGAGTTTGCGATTAGAAGTGGCTCCTGAAAATGAATGTGTTTTTGCTTGCGTGTACATCTGTACATTTGTACATCAGTACATTTGTACGTTGCTTGATTGCTTGATGATGGGTTTTCATTGGTATTTTAATACGACCATACGCCTCGACCATAAATATAGCCTTTTTTCACGTGTGTTTTTGTTGGAGAAATTTTCGCTGGTGTAATCGCATCTCATAAGCGATTCAATGGCGAGCTATTTGGGCTCATTGTCCTACGCTAAACAATGCAAAATTTTGCAATGTACATTCAAGACGGGATCACATTAAGATTCTTTCGTTTTTCAAAGTTATTTTTCAAAACACACGTGCTATTGTTGAGTTCACTGCACGTCGATGAGCTTGGAGTTGTGCAGAAGAAACGTGGGTGTAACGTGTGTGTAACGTGTGCACGCTTTTCCTTGAAGTGTGCACCTGTATTTTCCGTGCACATATGTTACTGCCAGTGGTGGATCCAGAGAATATCAAGTAGGGAGCAAGCACCTGCTTCTCTGTGTGTTCTTTCACAGGCTGTCATACAGGTGGCACACGTTTCTGATCATTAAGCGACGTACTAGCGGCTATAGCAAGTTCATAATCACGTTCTTTTAAATACCATATTTGTGGAGGCGAATTCGGGCGTATATGAATGTATATAAATTGAAGTGCGTCTCTTAGCAAAATCCTGGTGAAATGCTTCTTCTAAGTCAGTGGCGCATAACCTTTTTTATCTCTGATACCCCACTTCTTAATAAGTCAACTCTTCATTTTCCACACAACAGTACTTACCAGTTACCAGAACTTACCAGAACTTACTAGCACTTACTAAAACTTACCAGAACTTACCAGAACTTACTAGCACTTACCAGAACAACACCAGTTCGCTACTGAACGCACTGGATGGTCACCCTATAAGAACTAGCGAAAAAGAAACTCACCATGGATCTTTTGGGCACCATTGTCCCAGATGTACTTGTTCAACGTGCATTCAACATTCAGCAACTGCAATACGTTGATCACCTGAGGAGGGGCGGACTCTCCTGGATCCGCCGATGTGTTTCAACAAGCAATTCTTGGCCGATGTTAGCATGCAACGTGGACAGACACACAGGCAAGACAATACATGCAGTATAAGTGTAGGTTTTATGTTAACAAACGTGTAGAAGTGTATGCTTACTTTTATCATTATGTGTGTGTGTGTGTGTGTGTGCTTGCGTTGTGTAGAAGTGTATGCGTACATTTATCATTGTGTGTGTGTGTGTGTGTGTTTGCGGTGTGTAGAAGTGTATGCGTGCCTTGATCGTTGTGCGTGTTTGCGGTGTGTAAAAGTGCATCTGTACTGTTGACCCTTTGACGTAGGTGTATGTGTGCATATGGAAATACCAGAGTGTATGCGTGTGTGCGCGTAAAGGTCACGTGATGCGAGGTGACAAATAGGAAGGCGCGCTTGCGTTACGGGTCTGTTGTTGGCGAGAGTGGCGAGTGTGTGGATCAAGTTTCGCGTTGAGTGGCGTTTGAGTGTTGTGTTCTTCTGTGTTGGTGTATTATATAGTGAGGTTTCTGGTGTGATATTGTTTTTTTGTGTACTCATTAAATTTTCTACAAGCTATTTCGGCAACATGGAGCGAACTGAACAAACGCTGCAGTCACAAGTCGTCGGTGGGAGTTCATCACTTGACATTCGGCTTATACCTGAGTATGACGGCAAAAGCGACCCGTCAGAGTGGCTCGGAAAGGTGAGAAAGATGTGTCGGCTGAGAGGCGTCACCGATGTGGCAACGGTCGTCATGATGAGGTTGACCGGGAATGCTTACGCCGTAGTTGATCGTCTCAGCTCTGACGACCAGCTCAACATGGAGAAGGTGTGCTTTGCGCTACAGCGAGCTTTTGGGGCCGACCCGTATGTGTCTCTGGACCGATTCGTGGACCGTAAACTTCGGGACGGTGAGGTTGTGGATGTGTTCGCATCGGACCTGGAGAAGTTGGGCACCTGTTGTGGCATCACTGCAGACATCACGTTGAGGTGTGCATTCGTCAGGGGTCTACCTGTCAAGGTGAGAGAAGTATTAAGGGCTAATGCCAATTTGGATGGGATGATGTTCAAAGAGGTCATTGAGAGAGCAAGGACAATTATTTCAGATATGAGCAGCGTGGCGCCCGGCTTGAGTTCAACGACGAATTGTGTACTTGGAGCAGGCCCCAAATGTTTTAATTGTGGTCGCGTAGGTCATATATCGAGAAATTGTAGGAGCAAGAAGTCGTTTGGAAACATCACGTGTTATCGATGCGGAGAAAAGGGACATGTGCAGGCGTCGTGCCCGTTAAACGAGTAGGAGAGGCGGTGTGCGCCAGCCTCCTCTCCAAAACAATACACAAGGCGCTTGTGACTGTCGTCGCCGAGGTAAACGGTGTGTCCTGTCCAGTGCTGGTTGACACCGGATGCACCAGAAGCTTAATACACATGTCATTGTGCGGGAAAAAAGTTGACAGGTCGACTGTCAGTGTGTACGCAATGAATGGAGGGATGATTCGGTGCGCAGGGGAGAGTAACGTAGTGCTGCGCGTGGACGGTAAATCAGTTGAGCTAAAAGCTATTGTGGTTACAGAGTGCTTGTTCGATTATCGTTTTGTGGCTGGACTAGATGCTATGTCGCTGCTGGGTGGTCTTTCGTTGTCAGCGGACTTAAGGCCAGTGTTTGGTGTTGCATGTGGAGCGCGCCATGATCTGCACGATGAAGTGAATCCTTGCAATAAGAACCTGGAAGTCGACGAGACAGATTTTACAGTTGTATATGACGCGTCAGACAAATCGTGGACAGCGGAATGGAAGTGGGCTGGCGGAGAAGGTCCGAGTGTTTTGAAAAACCATGTGGAGTCGTATCGCCTGGACGCTGGTATTCAAGGGGCTTTTGATGACGAGTTACGGTGTTGGATGGAGAATGGCTGGCTCGTGAAGTACGACGAAGGAAGACTTGGCCCTGCGAGGGGACTGATACCGCTGATGGCTGTGCCGCAGCGGAATAAGGTAAGACCAGTAATGGACTTCAGGGAGTTGAATTCTTTCATAGATGCTCATACCAGGGACGCTGATGTTTGTGCTGATGCTTTGAGGAACTGGAGGAGGTTAGGAGATAATGTTGCTGTCTTGGATTTGAAGAAGGCGTATTTGCAGATTAGAATTCATCCTAGTTTGTGGCCATATCAAACTGTAATGATTAAAGGTGAAAGATACTGTCTTACAAGATTGGGATTTGGGTTGAATGTAGCTCCGTTGATTTTGAAGGCAGTGCTCAAAACCGTGATAAAATTGGATGAGCGGGTTGAATCAGGAGTTGTCCCGTATGTTGACGATATGCTGGTAAATAAAAACTTGGTCAGTGTTGAGCACGTGAGGAAACATTTGTGTGAACATGGATTGGTGTGTAAGGACAGTGAGAGCGTCGAAGCTGGGACTAGGCTTCTGGGTTTGTGGGTTTCACAGGAAGACCAAGAATTGAGATGGTCGCGTGACGGTGGTGTGTGTACGTTACCTGAACGCGTGACGCGTCGGACGGTGTTTTCTGTCTGCAGCAAATGGACAGGGCACTATCCAGTTTGTGGGTGGTTACGTGTGGCCACTGCATATATCAAGAGAATCGCAAGTGAAAGCAGCAGTTCATGGGATGAAGAAATAAAAGGTGAATTTCTTCAAGAGTGTCTCCAAAGCGTCTCGAATGATCTGGCAAAACATGACCCTGTGCGTGGTCGATGGGCGGTGCGAGGAGAAAAAGCTCGAGTGTGGGTCGATGCAAGCAACCTTGCTCTTGGAGCTGCAATCGAGGTGGATGGCGAGATTGTTGAGGACGGCAGCTGGCTGAGGAAAAACAACGTACAGCACATTAACATGGCAGAACTGGAGGCAGTCATAAAAGGTCTAAATTTGGCTCTCGTGTGGCACTTTAACGAAATTGAGCTAATGACTGATTCTGAGACTGTTGCTCGATGGATGTCTGATCTTTTGAGTGATAAATCGCGTCTGCGCACAAAAGCGGCCGGAGAAATGCTCGTGCGCAGAAGACTGGATATTGTCAAATGTCTCATTGACGAGTATCAGTTGAAAGTGAGCGTGAAGCTAGTTTCATCGAGAGAAAACAAGGCAGATCGACTTACTCGTGTGCCCAGGAAATGGCTAGAAAACAGATGTGCATGTGAAAATGAGCACGCAGTATCATGTTGCGCAGTGATGGTGAAATCAGAAGATCACATCCGCAGGGTGCACCACGAGATGGGACACCCAGGAGTCAAGCGAACTCTCTATTTTGTAAGAAGGTCTGGAAATAACGCAAGTCGAAGAGATGTTGCAAAAGTGGTGTCGACATGCGAGGTGTGCAAATCCATTGATCCACCATCAGTGAAGTGGAAAAGAGGGCAACTGAGTGTGGATAAGATGTGGGAACGGTTAGCCATGGACATAACGCACTTCAGAGGCAAGATGTATTTGACACTAATTGACTGTGGTCCTTCTCGATTTGCTGTCTGGAGGGAGTTGCGGTCTCACGGTGTTGAACACGTGATCGAGAAGCTGCAGGAAGTGTTTTTTGAACGTGGCCCACCAGTGTCTATTCTCACAGACAATGAAACGTCATTTCGCAGTCAAAGGTTCGGCCACTTTGTTAGGGAATGGGGAGTGAGTCTGAGATTCAGATGCGCCTACGTGCCGTCTGGCAACGGAATTGTTGAGCGTAATCATAGAACAGTGAAGGTCATTGCCGCGAGAAAAGGATGTGCGGTTGCTGAAGCTGTCTATTTGTATAACGTCGCACCGTTAGACGATAGCTCCGCCAGCAGTTCGCCCGCTTCGTTATTGCACAACTACGAGGTGAGGACGAAATGTGACCAGGCGTCGCCGGAGGTGAGAGATGCAGCCGCGTCGAAATATATGGTGGGCGATTTGGTCTGGGTGAAGCCGCCAAGTGCCAGATGTACTGATAAATATGCTGAAGGTGTGGTGACTGGTGTTGTTTCTGCCCAGTGTGTGCAGGTGGACGGGACGAACAGACACATTCGTGATTTGAGACCAAGACTTGCAAGCGAAGCTGAGAGACAGACGAAGGATGTGGAGGAGTTCGTGGAGGAGACAAAGGAGGACGATGAGGAGGAACTCATCGCGTGGTTTCCTGTGGCGCCGCAGACAAGTGCGTGTGATGACGAGAGTAACCAGATCAGCCTGGCGCAATCCCGTGAGAACGTTCCGATCCGGAGATCAGAACGAATTCGTGCAAGGCGTGGAGGCGGTCGAGTGTGCTATCTATGTGATTGTAACAATCAGGAGGAGGTGTAGGTTTTATGTTAACAAACGTGTAGAAGTGTATGCTTACTTTTATCATTATGTGTGTGTGTGTGTGTGTGTGTGTGCTTGCGTTGTGTAGAAGTGTATGCGTACATTTATCATTGTGTGTGTGTGTGTGTGTGTTTGCGGTGTGTAGAAGTGTATGCGTGCCTTGATCGTTGTGCGTGTTTGCGGTGTGTAAAAGTGCATCTGTACTGTTGACCCTTTGACGTAGGTGTATGTGTGCATATGGAAATACCAGAGTGTATGCGTGTGTGCGCGTAAAGGTCACGTGATGCGAGGTGACAAATAGGAAGGCGCGCTTGCGTTACGGGTCTGTTGTTGGCGAGAGTGGCGAGTGTGTGGATCAAGTTTCGCGTTGAGTGGCGTTTGAGTGTTGTGTTCTTCTGTGTTGGTGTATTATATAGTGAGGTTTCTGGTGTGATATTGTTTTTTTGTGTACTCATTAAATTTTCTACAATAAGCGTAAGGCTGTGGTGTGCAGCACGATACCACGAGAATGTTCGCTGCCATGAAGCGATTCATAAGACCAAGGTATCTGTTGGTCCTTCTCAGATCTGATCTCCATACGGAACTTCGTTCCACACAGTACAGGACAGCGATGACTACAGACAAAGGTATGCTTTACTTACAGAGAAATACTTCCATTGGGCACAGTACTCTGGTTTCTAGAAATTGATAGAATAGGTGATTAGATGATCAGATTAGATGGTAACGATGAAATATCGTAATATCATGATAAGCTGTGTTCTCACCCTGCATAACTCGACAGCAAGCACTTCTGTTGAGCTCCGACCAGATTTGAGTCTCATGATTCTTCAGCTGTCCCTCCCTAGATGTGCTTATAGCGTGTACATTCAGCGGTTGGTCCTGTATTTGAGTGATTAATCATTGGTATTGATATGACCAGTAAGGCGCCGTGTTCGGCGATGAACGAGCGAGCGCGAAGCTATCATATGTAATCAAACTTTGTCGTAAATGCATTTGTCTGCGTGCATGGGCAAAGTTTTCTGCTAAATTATAAGAGGGCATTTGACACATGCCACGTGCCACACTGGGCACTGTCATGATTCAGCATGGTCTCATCCCCGGCAGGAAGGATGAGGCTACCCAACAAAAAAACGCATGTTAATCGGACTTATGGTTCCAGAGATATAAGCCTCTGAAAAACGGGTAAAAAGTGTTTTTCGAAAAAGTAGGAGGGCATTTGGGAAGTGCCACGTGCCACAGTGGGCACTGACATGATTCGGCTTGGTCTCATCCGCGGCAAGAAGGATGAGGCTACCCAACAAAAAAATGCATATTAATCGGACTTATGGTTCCAGAGATATAAGCCTCTGAAAAGCGTGACCACGGCCGGCGGGCCGCTCATACTCATTTTTCTAGTAACACCAAGTATGAACTCGCTCGCTGTCGCTCGCTCGTAATAAGTTATATCGTCTCATTCCTGACATATGCACACAGGCAAATATCAAATTTGCAATACACACACAAATTATACAGAACTTTATTATACATATGATAATTCAAATTAAAAATTAGATATAATGTCACACTAAAATTTGCCCTTAAAGATCACTCTACTGTCAATCATGAATTTGTAAAAATAAATTCCGTCGGTGCGGTTCGAACCCAGGACCGGTTTGCGTCATTCACATACACATACACATACGTTCATACGAACTAACTTGATTGACACGTGCGGTTTTGCGAACACGTGTGTGTATGTGTGTGTGTGTGTGTGTGTGTGTGTGTGTGTCTTTGTTATACATCCTGTCACGGTAACCACCAACAAAACACACACACAGAATGAATTCAACAATTGTTGAACGAGTGCGTATGTTTCTGATGTATGCGTGTCTGTCTGTGTGTGCCTGTGTATGTGTCTGTGTGTGTGTGTGTGTGTGTGTGCCATATTGCAAGGTATGGCACAGCTAAAAAGTTTTATAAGTGCACGTACACTGAATCAATGTATTCGTGTGCTTGTGTGTGTGTGTGTGTGTGTGTGTGTGTGTGTGTGTGTGTGTGTGTGTGTGTGTGTGTATGTGTGTGTGTGTGTGTGTGTGTGTGTGTGTGTGTGTGTGTGTGTGTGTGTGTGTGTGTGTGTGTATGTGTGTGTGTGTGTGTGTGTGTGTGTGTGTGTGTGTGTGTGTGTGTGTGTGTGTGTGTGTGTGTGTGTGTGTATTCGTATGTGTGTGTGTGTGTGTGTTTCTGTGTATATAGATTTGACTTACTTGCACACCAGATGGCTGAAAACGTTCGCAAAAAATGTCACACACCAAATAAAAGTAATATACAAACGTGCTGGCAATGTGTATGTATGCGTGTGTGTGGGAGACACGTATATCCACGTGTATGTGTGTATGCGTGTGTGTGTGTACGTGCGTGTGTTCCGCTCAGTGAGTAGTGGACCTCAATTATAGAACAGTTTGTTGCATACTCGAATCAACACACACACACACACACGTATAACTGTTGTAGAAAACAGAAGCTTCACATTCACACAGGCAAGCGCATTACAAGGTGAGGTACTCTCTGTTTTAACATTTAGCGTGAATATTTATTTTGCGATTGGAAAAGAGGGAAATTTGATTTTAATTTTATCGCAACTTTGAAGACAAACAATAAACTTTAATCGAACTGTCACGACACACTCGAGGTTTCAGGTTTATTTGATTTAAACTTCGGGGTTTGAGCTGAATTTAGACGCGCGTGTAATGAGTGAACAATTGAAAATACATTTCAATGAAATGATTATAGGTTCCCGACTAAACGGTTGACTTCAAACAGTATAAATATTTAACAAAATAAACAAATACAGGGTGATTAATGATGATTCGTCTTAAATTCACTAATATATATCAATCAGTCATAGATATTGTCAAAAAGAAGAATTAATCAAGGTGCCGTTTTATTAGAGGTTATAAGGCATATACCTCTCGCATGCTTTTGCGCGGGAGATGTGATAACCAGCGTGCCGTGATCAAACGCTTAGCTGAGTCGGGAATCAATTGTGCCTGTTCATCATTGTTTAACAAGCGAACAATGAGAGGAACGTGATGAGGTGGGTGAGGAGATCACTACTGTTGCCGCTGGTATTGGGCGCACTGCTACTGCTGGGTATGTTCGCGTATTCGCTGAGGAAAAACTCTACGACAGCCTGTCACGGGTGAGGACAGACAATACCACAGACAATACCATCAATACTTGTCAGATTCGTAGCAACCGCCTCCCTAACCGTTGCCTCGCGTATGATATTAAAGTTTACCATAAAGTAGCGCATAAAAGTGCCCAGATATATAGAAACCGAGGGGCTGCTCGTAACTGTATTTTCGCAAAGTCGGACCTCTATTATAATGACGCTTTTGTTTATAATGGGGGCCCAAGTATTGCCTTCGGGGGACCATAAGACCTCGCATCGTCCCTGGGACTTGCACATTAATTGATCGAAACATTCACACACGCACACCTCTCACAATATGTGTCGGCACTGGTTCAATGAAATGGGAATCGTACAACAAAACACGGATCGAAATTGACACAACACTTGTCCATACAACAAAATCGTTGATGCCACACAATTGAACAGTGGAGGCGCCAGGATTTTTCCGATGGGGGGCTGAAGGGGGGATTGAGGAAAAAGCTGTGGGGGCTTGGCGAAGCATGAAGAGATACACTCGAACGCTGACTACATAATATTATAATAAAAGACTGGGGCAAACTGATTCAGTCCTCGAACTTAAACCAAAATTACAGGGCTTCATTTACAGTTGTAAGAAATTTTAATGTCCATGGCTATGATTTGGGGGGGGGGGGGCTTGGCATATTTTTGGGACCCCCAAGCCCCCCTTTGGCGCCGCCACTGCAATTGAAACATTCGCGTGCCAAACACCAGACACACCATCGCTGTCAGCCTATTACTGAATAATTCGCATTTGTCAAAATCAACGCAAATTCAAACTATTCCGGCGTGTAAGCGAGTGTGTGTGTGTGTGTGTCTGTCAGTCGGTCGTGTGAAGTGACCAAGAGTGGATGGTTGCAAAAACCGCGCGCCATCGTGTCTGACCTTATATGGACACGCAACTCGACGCCGTCCCAAATCCGCCCGCCTGTCTTCCAGCGCGACCCCACATCTTCCACAAGCTCTGGCGACGAGCGACGCAAGACACATCCCGCCACATCACCACCTCCAACCACCTCACCATCTCCAAGCACAACCACAAACACCACCACGCCCGCATCCACGCTGATCTTCAAAGTTCCCCGCACGACGCCTCAAGTGATCCAACAACTCTACGATTACATTCGCGCCCCGCAGACCCAGCTATGTGGACGCACAGTGAAGGTGGGAGGGTTCGCTGATTATCGCTACCGCCACGTCGACGGTCATAAGTGGGTCTGTCTTGACCGACGTCTGGGATTGCTCGAAGGAGGTGAATCAAGCGGCAGCAAGAACGGACAGAAGGACAACACAGGCTGTTTAGTGTACAGTTTCGGAGTTGACCACGATTGGTCGTTTGACGACAACGTCCAACTACTGCAATGTCGAGTTCACGCCTTCGACCCGTCTCTTGGTCTGCCTGATCACGACCGCACGTCGCGGATCACTTTCCACAACGTTGGAATATCCGGGGCAGACGGCACCAAAAGCGTGAACGGTAGACAATGGACGCTGAGGACATACAAGTCGTTGGTGCACCAGTTGGGGCATGAGAACCGCACGGTGCACTACTTAAAGGTTGACGTGGAAGGAGCCGAGTGGCAGATGCTGCCTCAAATAGCCGCCGAGTCTCCCGAACTGCTGGCACGAGTCAAACAACTGGGAGTCGAGATTCACATGGCACTGGGAGGGCCCAATAAACGACAGAGCGATAAACAGTGGCGCAGCTACCTACGCACCATGATCACACTGGAACGCGCCGGGTTTCGCCTCACGCACGCCGAAGTCAACCCCTACGAACCAGCAAAACGATACTTTTCCTGGTATCCGCACGATATTTCGGGCGTGTATGAACTGGCGTGGATCAAGTTTCCATAGATAACTACACTATGCGATCATGTGAGTGTGTGTGTGTGTGTGTGTGAGAGTGTGTGTGTAAATTATATGTACAATATGTCATTCCGTTGGCTCATAAGACCAAAGAATCTGAATGAACTGTGAATAACAAGAATAATCGTTTGTTATACTGCAGCATACGGTATGACTGCTAATACAATCCAGTGGTTTTCAAACTTTCTGTGACAGTCACAATGTGAATACGCTCACACTTGCGTACGATTGCCAGACAACAGCTCAACCAGACAGCTAGCAATTAAACGAACACCATTTGAAAATATTTTCTACGTATTTGTGAACGAAATATAATTGACCATCAGTGTGTGATTGAGATATGTCCAGAGTCTAGACCAGTGGTTCTTAACCTATGTGTAGATAATTCCCCTGTCTGGTGGGGAACGGAAAAGTCGCCAAGTGGGAAGCTAAAGGTCGGACAGAACAGGACAACTATGTGTGTTATATCAATTAAAATTCGTTTAGTTTTGTTTCTATAACAATCTCTAATGACATTTACTTTGATGTAACAACTGAATTTATTGAATTTATCAGCGCTGTGTTGTGTGGAAAATGAAGAGATGGCTCATTAAAAAGTGGGGAATCAGTGTGAAAAAAGGTTGAGAGCCAATGGTCTAGACCAACAGAGGTCTTGAAAACCTTATGTAATTACGTGTTTTATTATGAGTGTATTAAGAAAGTCTGGTAGAATGTTTATTGCAAGCACATCATTATCGACACAGCCAATTTGATTTGTAACAATCACCCACCTCAGCAAACTAGGCGGTCAAATTTGCCAACAAACGACAATGTATATAATACAAACAAATTCTTACTACACACTAGGTCAGGAATCGGCGAACCATACCCCACGCCGACGATAGTTGAGTTTGCCTAATAAAATGTATCGACGTAGTTTCTTATATAGTTTAAAGTAAGTAAACATGTTAGTTATTTTTGTTTTCATTTATTACACGAAGCTCACCCATGATTAATATGAAATGACAAGTTCAGTTTTTTTGTCCTAATTCCCAAAGCTTCAGTTCTGGCTTGCCAATATTGGAAATAATTATTAAGCCATCAGTGAACAAAAGTTTGCCGACCCCTGCACTATACTAACACACACACACACACACACACACACACACACACACACACACACACACACACACACCAAAAAACCAACGCACAATAAAACTACTACGTTGCTCTTGTGGATTGTGAATGAGATAAAAAGA
>OU696591.1:5731498-5786498 GCA_916048095.2 Sacculina carcini | reverse complement strand
AACCTTCAGCTGCAGTAAACCTAGTGGTTTTAACAACATATTTTCACGTGAAAAACAAACTTCATCTCATTTGAACAACTCAATATAAATGCAGCGTACGCTAAAAATAAATTCCCCAAACACATTCACATAAAAACTCATTAAAAATCTGATCGACATCAAACGACATCAATGCATGACGTTCCAGTACGCGTAACACACACACACACACACACACACACACACACACACACACACACGCTCACACATACACACACACACGGACATACACACGCTGATTAAACTGAAGGACTTGTTTGATCTATAAGTTGGCACAGAAGTTGAGAACCCTTGAAAGCAGCTTTCAATCAATATCAAGAGTTTTAATAAATTACAAATGAATATTTTCATCTGTTCAAATTTAACAGCCCGCTAAGCACGCTCTAATATGTAGTGAAAATGAAAAAAGTCAAATAAGTAAAATGATAAGTGCGCTTGGTAAAACATAAGAACTACACTCAAAATGTTCATGATTTTTAGCGATTTTTCAGCGGGGCTCGGCGGGACTTAGCATCTTTTTGAGGGGCTTCAGCCTTTCCAAAAATGTCAGCCGTCACCAGAGGTCACAGGCCATAGAGGCGGCACCACTGATATAAAACAAGAAGAAACGTGAACATATCTGTTTAAATCGCTTGATTATGCTCGTTTTTTTGCATTCATTTCAAGTCAACCGCGCAAAGCGAGGCAATTCCTCACCAGATATGAGCGCCTGATTCGGGATCTATCCTCTCTCGTCCTCAACGAATCCCAAACCTGCGTGGTGCCGCAGGAACGTCCACAATTGTTCGGTGATGAGGGCCACCGTTCGCTCGTCAACGTGATAGATCTCTGTGCGACACGTACGTCGTGTGTCCTCACTGTGAATGTCATCGAGCGGACAGACAGAAGTCACCCAGTCGACAACCAACGCCGTATGAGCCGACCAAACAGGCACGCCGCGACGCAACAGACTTTCATGAACGGCTGCGTTGATCACATTCAACTGCCGCTGATTGGTCGGGTTGTCGTAGTTGGACATCGAACTGGCCGGCTGCTCCAGCTGCCAGAGCACGTGCAGCCGTTGACGCCGCCTCAGCAGCTGCAGCTGTTCAGCCAGTCGCTCTAGCGTGTCTAGCAGCTGCGAGGGTCGGAGCCACCAGCTTTCCTTCTTGGGACCAGGTGCGGTCGACGTCTGGAACGGCAGCTGGTAGAGTCCTCCAGTGATGAGCAGCACGTCTGGCAGCTGGTCCCGTCGCTCAGCCGCCAGCAGACGTGCCACCAGCTGCTCGATGTGTGCCAGCTGCGATCGCCACCGAAAGTCCACCAGAATCCTGGCGCTGGCGGCGGCTCTGCTACATCGCCAGTTAGGAGGGTCGTAGTGGGGTAGCGGCCACGCAGCCAGACATGTGGTATTGATCACCTGGTGAGGAGGGGGGGTGATACGTCCCCTGGCAGCCACGTGGTCCTCATCAGCCAGGGGAATGGTGGCGAATGCGGTGTTATCGCCGCGTCGAATTTGTTTCAGCCGAGCGGCACCCACAAGGCCCTGGTACAATTGTCGCATGCGTGAATGACCCACTAGCATCAAGTGAATTCTGTCGCAGCGAGGATCGACCGCCGATAAACGTTCAGCATCGTCCAAATAACGGCTCCACGGGAAAAACTCGACAGACGGGGAACGTGGCAGAGGACAGAGGGTGAGAGCAGTGAGAGAGAGTGAGTGAGCAGAGGGGGTGGCCAGATGAGATGTATGGAATCTGGCAGCTTTGTGAACCAGCATAAAAATGGCGAAAATAACAACACTGTTGACCGCCAACACACGCGCAAATCGACCCCTGCAGTTCAACATTTGCGCCCAATAATGCCCATGCAAATTCTAGAATGATTAGAATTCTAGAACGTTCTAGAATGTTCTCGGTTGGAAAAATGAATTTTATATGGAATTAATTGTGGAAAAATGAATTTTATATTGATGAAATATAGAAAAGTGAGTTTTCAATTAAATACCTATCCTGTTTTTTTTATTTTCAGCCGAGCGAAGTCTCTGTATAAGCCTGGGTGGATTCGTTAATAGGATAACACCATGAGTACACCACATATCACATGATACAACACACAATCACACGCAAACACACACGCACACGCACACGCACACACAGGAACGTCTGCACTGAAGGCCAGCTATACGCTCGCACACACGAAACATGGCCTTGAGCGTGGGGTCAATGACCCGACGGCCATCTCGGACGAGAATAGTTTGTAGTGTCTTCATGTTTGTAGACGTAAATAGCAACATTTGTGACATTCTTGAAGCTCAATTTCTCAACAATTAGACAATTTCTTGGCTAATTATTCATAATCAGTGTTAAGTAACAGGTATAATTAAGTAAAAATTAAGTAAATACAATCAGTATTGAAAATATTGAATAAGAACTAAATTAATTCGACAATTCTTAATTAACAATTTCTGCAACTGCTTGTGTTTTCATATAGGTTTTCAAATTTGTCATCATTAATTCCTATTGTTTTTTACTGCTCGTTAGATGTATCTCCTTGAATATTCTCTCTCTCTCTCTCTGAAGTTCTTATTGCGTTCAATCTTATTTATGTACGTCTGTGTTTGAAATGTCACCAACTATTGTCGCACGTTTTACATACATTATACATGCCTTGTTTAGTCCTGCTCCTCTCTTCGTACGAGCAGAATTAGGCGCTAAAACAAATACATCTTGTCGATAAAATACAGCATACTAAAAAAGGATAAAAAGACTATATGTAAGATGAAAACTAGACCCATTTCTGCATGTTTAAAATTCACCTGTCTCCATACTGATCCATAGTTTTGTTTGTGCCCAGTTTATATAAATATTTGATGCGTTTCTATTATTCTAACGATCCATCATTTCGCGAGTACAAATGTAAATTAGGCACGAGACAATGAGAGACTAGATCCTCCTCTCTCTATCTCTTCTATCCAGAATTAACGACATTACATTCCGACGCGTCTAATGTTCGACCATATATTTCAACACGGTGTAAGCTTGAAGAAAACACACACGCACACACACACAAATGCAAATACAAATGCATACACAAACACACCCACACACATACCTCCACATTCATACACACTCAAGCACACATTACACACACAAACACACATGCTACAATCGTATGCGCAAACACTATAATGAAACGGTGAAAACACACACACACACACACACACACACACGTACAAGCACATAAACAACCAGCTCGCTGAAAAAACACACACACACACATACATACACAATCTCTCTCATGCTATATTCAATCCATACACGCTGACGAATACACACATCTACGCACACGTGTATGTGTGTGTGTGTGTGAATGCACGCCAGTGAAAACTGACAAACACACACACACACACACAAACAGATGGTAATACACGTACGAAACATCACAAGGCACCCACACTATAGCCATATTTGTCTACCCCACTTTCAAATTAACACACCCACACACATTGTATGTATATATATATGCAGCTATATAATGGTGTTGGAGAATATTGAATGCAGAACGCACATAGGTGACAACGTGAAGAAAGCGCTGGGCGCATTCAAATGCCATATATATATATATATATATATATATATATATATATATATATATATATATATATATATATATATATATATATATATATAGTTAAGCTTTCGTAGATTTTCTATATAAATTACAAACCAACATATACACACACACACACACATACACACACACACACACACACATACACACACACACACACACACACACACACGTGGGTAGATACAAACCACTGGCAAAAACAATGCGTCTTTAAATGTATGTATGTGTGTGTGTCAGTGTATGTGTGTCAGTGTGTGTATGACGTATAAGTTATTGTAGTAGAGGAAAATAAGCAGAACAACACGGCAAACACACAACAAAACACACAGTCAAACCCAAACAACCACTGACTGACACTGACACACACACACAAGCTGACACAACCATTCACACAGAGGAAGATAGAGAGAGATAGAGAGAGAGAGAGAGAAATAGAAAATAAGAAGAGAAGAAAGAGAAAGTGAGAAAAATAAACACAGAAAAGAGAAGAGAGAGAGAAAAAGAGAAAAAAGAGAGGAAAGGAAAAACAAAAGGAGATTAAACAAAGATGAAGAGATAGAGAGATAGAGAGAGAGACAGTGGCCAGTGTTTTAGCAGCATCTAGCAGCGCCGCCGCCTGATCCTGCGGCAGCGCGATCTTGTTGCAGTCGATGGTGATCGCCGGACGCGTCGGAGGCGGCAGTGCCCGGCGAGCTGGCCAGAATACTGGACGCCAGCTGTACGAACGCAGTGTCGACGTTGATATTGGCCTTGGCCGATGTCTCGAGGAAACGAATGCCGTGTTCTCGAGCAATCGCCTCGCCGCGCTCCTTGGCTATCATTCGCTTGTCCTCCATGTCGCATTTGTTGCCCAATAACATCTTCTGTACGTCCTCGTTAGCGTGCTGTTGTGTCAAAATTGATTGCGTGCAAGTTCAGTGGCACAGAGAAACAGCTTGATAAAGAGATAGGAAGCCATTGAAGACCATCAACGGTGAAGAAAGATTATATCAAAAATCAATTGAGAAAACACAATTACATCATCAAGTATCATCAATGTTACAGCATCATTAACAAACAAAATTACTTTTTAAAGACAAAATAAAATGGAATTGTCTGTAATTAATAACAATACTAATAATTAGAGAGAGTGAGAGAGAGAGAGAGAGAGAGAGATGGACTGACATCGTCAATATTGCGCAGCCATTTGGCGATGTTATCGAAGCTCTTCGGGTTGGTGATGTCATAGACGAGCATAATACCCATGGCGCCTCGGTAATAAGAAGTTGTGATCGTGTGAAACCGCTCCTGTCCGGCGGTGTCCCTACGTACACGCACGCGCACAAGTTTCAGAGACGAACGTGTCAGTTAGCGCGTGTGTGTGTGTGTATGTCGATGTATATAGTGTATATTTCATTCAGATATCATTTTTCGTTCATAACCTGCCGATTTTTCAACTATTCTGCATAAATGACAATATCACGAACAAGAAACAAGATAAATATCGCAATTTTGTTATGTATAATGGCCAGCGTTCTGAGATCGAGCACAGCAAAATTTCCAAATTTTTAAAACAAAATATTGAGAAAAAAACTGGGGAAAATGAGAGAAAGAGAGAAGGGAAAAGCGAGGTAGAACACCCACCATATCTGAAGTTTGACTTTCTTGCCCTGCAATTCGATTGTCTTGATCTTGAAGTCGATGCCTGTCAAAGCAAATTCAATATAATTGATAAGAGCAACAGATACTGAAAAATGTTAATTAGACACGAAAGAAGAATCGGAATATATTTCCTACCGCTATATGGAAAGTAATTGAAAATTCCAAATAAACAGAATGAAACGAAGTGAAAACCGACAATATAAACGTTTTGAAAACTTTTCTTGTAATTTGACCACAATAAAAACGACAATTTCCAACTGGAACTACACCAATTTACGGCCAGGACATTTACCACACGGCAATAATAATTTCACTAGCAACAAATCAATTGAAAGAGTAAGAAGTAACTAAAGACTAACGCATATCCAAGCACGACAACCAAAGCAGATACGCTTTGCCAGAATAAAAAAAGTTAAACAGAAAACTGAATATACTCAAACAGCATGTAAAAATCCCCTAAGTAAAACCAACAAACGTTCAGTTCAATAAATATGTACCTATACTGGGCGTTGTCCAGCGTATATGCAAACTCACCTATCGTTGATATAAACGTGTTATTGAAGGCATCATCGGAAAATCTGAACAAAATGCAAGTTTTTCCAACTCCCGAATCGCCGATCAATAGCAATTTATAGAGCAAGTCATAACTCTTCTTCGCCATAATAGCTATAAAAGGACAGTAGCAAGCACATTTAAGAACAAAACAGTTCCGAGCAGTCGTAACAATCACTGATAATGATACCAGATAATTTGTCTCTTGACAAAAGTACATATATTTGATAGATATGTAAAATGCTTTATTGTGTTTCCTGGTCGGAAAAATACATGATACCGATAAATTTGTTTGCTCAATTGTGTTTCAATACTTCTTGGACGCTTTTTTGAAAACCAGTGTTAATTTCATTTATCACACGGAAGTGATCGAGTCAACAATTCGATTAAAACAAAAAAAAGTATCTCGATAGTATTAAAAAAGATCTGCTCGCATCATACAAAGTATTTTAATTAAGAGTAAGTAACACATATCTAGCGCATATAAATGTTGCGCACTTTCTTCCGCCTTGTTCGAAATTGTTTACAATTGCGTTGATGTTTTGTGCTTCAATTTTAATAATATGACAGATGCATCGGGATGGTCCCGTCAGGATAAATCTCTCAGCGTCTTGGCCGCACGTTTTGTTGCTCTTCTACAAGAAGCACCGGATGGTGTTTTGGATCTCAAAGAGGTTGGTGCCTTTTTCGAGTGCCGAATGAATGTCTTCACGAATATATATGACCATCTGAATGGATATTTGTTGAAATTCAAACTTGTGGAGTATTCGGATACGTTTTGTTATGGTGCCATAGATTTTGAAACTACCTGTTTGTGCCAATGATACTGGCACGAGTGGTTCGTTCGATTGTATATTTGGTCTTAGGGCGCTGCAGGCACCTGATGAGTTATTTCCAATGTCTTTCATGTGACAGGCGGCGTATATCCTGGCGGTGCAACAGAAGCGCAGAATCTACGATATCACCAACGTTCTGGAGGGTATCGGACTCATCGAGAAGCTCAACAAGAATTGTGTCGTCTGGAAGTGAGCGCTTGGGGCGGAGGGTTTAGCGGTTAGCTAGGAGATCCAAATGTTTTAAGCCAGCACTGGCGGATCCAGGGGAGCTTAGGGGCTGAAGCCTCCCCAAATGTTTCCATCAACTCTTCATATCTAAGAGGTTCACTAAAAGTGGTCAATAAATAATGTATTTTTGTACAATTTGTTGACATAAGCATTATCTCAAAGCATATTCGCAAATTATTGTGTGTGTAAATGTGTGTGTGTATATATCATTGAAGAATGCCCCAAGTCATGACCTTCACACGATACCTAGTCACTCCTACACAGCCAAGCCCCCAAAAATTGCGCTCTGGATCCGCTACTGCAAGCCCGGGGCAATCTAACTCTCATGTGTGTCGTGTGAGATCACACCAGAGGCGGGAGTATGGTCTTTTCAACGGCATTCTCTCTCGTAGTTTCTCTGTGTATTTTCAGCATGTAATCACTTAACACCGCCTTTTGTTGACATTTTGGTGAGATTTTGTTGGAAATGTGTTCAGTGAGGTGATTTGTCGTGTTCGATTTACATTTGTTTTGTGTTGCTGTGTTGTTGTGTTGTTGCTAAATCAACTAAACCTGGAACGATAACTGACTGTGTTAGGGGCGGAGGACCTGGCGCCAACACCAAGGAAATTCGCGGTCGTCTGCGCCAGCTGAGCACCGAGGTGGACCGACTCAAACTCAAAGAACAAGTTCTCGATAAACACAAACTGGTGATTATTCGCTTCTCAACTGTGTATGTGTGTGTGTATGTGTGTGTCTGTGTGTGTGTGTGTGTTTGTGTGTATGTATGTGTGTGTGTTTGTGTGTATGTATGCGTGTGTTTGTGTGTATGTATGTGTGTGTTTGTGTGTATGTATGTATGTGCGTGTTTGTGTGTATGCATGTGTGTGTGTGTGTTTGTGTGTATGTATGTGTGTGTGTTTTTGTGTGTATGTATGGGTGTGTGTTTTTGTGTGTATGTATGGGTGTGTGTTTGTGTGTATGTATATGTGTGTATGTGTGTGTTTGTGTGTATGTATATGTGTGTATGTGTGTGTTTGTGTGTATGTGTGTGTTTGTGTGTATGTGTGTGTTTGTGTGTATGTGTGTGTTTGTGTGTATGTGTGTGTTTGTGTATGCTTGTTTGTGTATATGTATGTTTTTGTGTTTGTGTGTGTTTGTGTGTGTTTAGCACACAATTACGCATATTTATAGACACATACACATGAGCATAACACAAAAATTGTATGGCGGTGTGTATGTGAGCCTGTGTGTCTGTCTGTGTTTGTATATATGTATATATATATGTCTACATGTATGTGTGTATGCATGTATGTATATATGTGTGTGTATTGGTCAAGCCAGTATTTCGTAGATATTACATTAAGTATATCACATCGTGTGTGTGTATGTGTATTTATGTGCGTGTATATGTATTTGTGTGTGTGTATGTATGTGTATTTGTGTGAGTTTGTGTACATTTGTGTGTGTGTGTGCGTGCATGTATGTATATTTGTGTGTGTATTTATGTGTGTGTGTGTGTACAGTACGTTCAGACTAGTATTCGCAACATCACCGAGGATGCCGACAACTACCGTTGCGCCTACACCTGGCACGAGGACTTGTGTCGTTGTTTCGAGGGCGACACACTGCTCACTGTACAAGCTCCCACCGGCACCCAGCTGCGAGTACCTCCGCCTCACGTGGTCAGTACCCGCGTGTGTCTCTCTGTGCGTGTGTGCGTGTATGTGTGTGTGTGTGTCAGTGTGTGTGTCAGTGTGTGTTTCTGTGTATGTGTGTGTGTCTCTGTCCGTGTCTGTGTGTGTGTGTGTGTTTGTGTCAGTGTGTGTCAGTGTGTGTTTCTGTGTATGTGTGTGTGTCTCTGTCTGTGTGTGTGTGTGTCAGTGTGTGTGTGTCAGTGTGTGTTTCTGTCTGTCCGTCCGTGTGTGTGTGTGTGTGTCAGTGTGTGTGTGTCAGTGTATTTCTGTGTGTCAGTGTGTGTGTCAGTGTATGTGTGTGTGTGTCAGTTTGTTTCTGTGTGTGTGTGTGTGTGTGTGTCCCAGTGTGTTTCTGTGTATGTGTGTGTGTCGGTGTGTTTCTGTGTGTGTGTCAGTGTCCGTGTGTGTCAGTGTGCGTGTGTGTCAGTGTGTGTGTGTGTGTGTGTGTCAGTGTGTGTGTTTCTCTGTGTGTGTGTCAGTGTGTTTCTGTGTGTGTCGGTGCACAACAAACAAATATATTTACAAACGCAATATACTATATTTACAATATAATTACAAATATATTTACACATATTCACAATACTACTATAAAACAATGGAGGCGGCGTTGCCACGAATGACGGCCAGGCTTATTCGCTGCCGAAGCCAGGCCGTCTCTCGCGGCTCCCCTGAACGCTCACTCATTCTTCCGCCCAGGAGCTTGACGAAGTCGTCCAGGGATGCTCCCATCACGCCGGTGGTCTCGATAGCCAGCGGCACGAAATCGTACCGCTGACACAGTTGTTTGTGTATGCTTCTGCGTGTGTGTGTGTGTGCATGTGTATCTGTGTATATGTGTATGTGTGTCTATGTGTATATATGTCCATGTATGTGTCTGTGTGTTCATGTGTGTATGTGTATATACATGTGGACATGTGTGTATATCCATGTTTGTGTGTCCATTTATGTGTACGTTTGCACACATACCGTATTTGCCGGTGTATAAGTCGACCCCCTAAAATTCGACGGAAATTTACGATATTATGATATATGCTTTGTATAACCCTGTGATATTACGCGCCGAGAGAGACTAACAACAATGAACACTCTTAGATTGTGGTCTATTTTATGATCAATTTTATGACTCGGTGTATAAGTCGAGGTGGATTTTTTCCGGTCGATTTTTGATCGAAAAAGGTCGACTTATACACCGGCAAATACCATATATGTGTTTGGGCATGTTTCTGTGTATCCATGTGTGTGCGGGTGTGTGTGTGTGTATCTGTGTGGGTGTCCATGTGTGTATGCGGCTGTTTGTCCGTGTGTATGTATGTGTTTGTGTGTGTGTGTGTTTATTATGTGTGTGTGGGTGTTTGTGGTCTGTGTGCTCATGTATGTATGTCTGTGTCTGTGTGTGTGTATGTCCATGTGTGTTCATGTATGTATGTATGTCTGTGTGTGAGCACAGGAGACAAGCAGCAACACACGTCGCTACACATTGCACTTGCGCTCGTCGAGTGGCGCCATCTATGTGTTGTATTTGAACCGCGAGAGTGTGGACACCAGTCCCACTGCCGTCTCTGTGCCGCCTCCACCTGGCGATACTGCCAGCTCACAACAGCCGACCGCAGCGCCATCTATACCGACCACGCCAACCTCTACTGTACTCGGGCAAGATCGACCACGTGGTCTGTCTCCGGTTAGTGTTTATGTCAGTGGTTCCCAACCTGGGGGTAAACTACCTCCTGAGGGTAATTTAGCAATTGTTCGGGGGTAATGTAGGGGTGACAGGAAAATGTTGAGAATTTTGAAATTCACGAAAACATTGCGGTACCTTGTATTGGGATTGATGTTAACTTAGCATATTATGTTTATTGTTTGCATTGTGTGGATATTGTATTGCTCATATGGCGTGTTATATACAGTTGTGTGTGCACGCGTGTGTGTGTGTGAATGCTTACAGTAACATGTACAGTAACAAAGGGGTAACATGCTTAATATGGGATGCTAAATTGGGTAACAGGCTGAAAAAGGTTGGGAACCACTGGTTTATGTAGTTAACCGGCATGCATGGTGTGATTGTGGTTGTATTGGTTTTATTTAATCATGTAAATATGTGTTTGAGTCCAAAATATTGGGCTTTTATTGAGGGTATCATTGTCAAATGAATGAATGAGTGTGTGTGTGTGTGTCTGCATGTCTAGTGCACCGATGCGTTGACTGATGAGTGTCTCACTGGCGTCAATGGCACACAGGCTGGACAAATGAGCGACGGTGGCGCCACCACAGTGTCACAGTCCGCCACCGATAATTCAACAACAGGGACAGCGCCGCCAGCCATCAACACTCGACCTGGTACGTAAAAGCCTGTGTGTGTGTGTTTGTGTGTGTGTGTTTTGTTTGTTTGAGTGAAAGTGTGAGCCATTTCACGTCTTCACTTGTTTGAGGACAGATAATTTTATTTAATCACTTCACACAAGGTTGATTGATATATAAATATATATTTGATTATTTGAATCAATTGGTTGGTTTCGGTTTAGAATAAAAACAGGCGTTAATGTTATGACTTGACTATTATGACTTCTATGACTTCAAATAGCAAAACACAAAATCACACTTAATTTTGTTTGTCATTCTTTTTATTTGTTCTGTTTTGCTATCTGAAGTCATAGAACAGTGGTTCTAAAATTGTGGGGAATTCCCCTGTCTGGTGGGGAATGGAAGAGGTGGGAGTTGTGGCTCATTAAGAAGTGGGAATCAGAGAAAAAAGGTTAAGAACCACTGTTATAGAAAATGTATCGTTCGCACGCATGGAATCTAATGTTTTTCCTTTTTGTCGGTGTTTTTTTGGCAGGAGATTTATTATCACTGAGCCCGCCGCCGAGCGACAAGGATTTCTGGTTCAATTTGGAGCCGAACGAGGGCGCTCTAGATCTGTTTGACGAGATCAGCTGGTCTGCGGCGCCAATGTCAGATGTATAGCTCAATTCAACGTCGGTTTTATCATGGCGCCGTAGCTCAATGCTGTACAACGCTGACTTGTACCACTGAGACCCGGGGTTCGAATCTCACGTGGGGCATAGTTTTCTGAGCTGGCTCACTGGCTGATATATTCAGTGTGTGTTTAGTCAATGCGATTGAGTGCAAGTTTCGATGTTGGCACAAATCAAGCAGCTGTTGTATTTGACAATTGAGAGATGCTGTTGATATAATGGGCATTACTGGGTGAGCTGGGCTGTTTCTGACGTTGAAGTTCAGTAATCGCTCATTCTTACCGGCTTTATAAGAGGACTGCATCAAATATAACACGTGCAATGGCGCCTCAGGCTCTTCTCTGTGATGGCTGGCCCACCCCATGTGTGTGCGTGTGTGTGTGCTGAGTTTTGATGTCTGTTTTTTGTTGATAAGCGACCGACGTTATCTCGTCCATGTCGCACTAGCATGCTTGTAATATGGTTTCAGTGCAGTCTGCATGTATTTGTATGTGTTTTCATGCACGTCTACCGTAGGTAATGTGTATCTCGTGTCTTCTTTATTATTGTGTATTTGATCGTGTGTTTAGGCGCAAATTGACCATCTCTCGTGAAAAATGCCGTCACATTGTCACAAAAACACCTATGTGCATGTATGTCCGTGTGTGTATGCGTGTGTGTGTGATTGATCTAGTTGACTTACCTGATCTGCAGTGTGTAGGGCAGGTTTTAACTAGCCAACGAACCATATCATTCATCAAATGACCCTCTGAAGTGTTTTAACAGTACCTGTGTGTGTGTCTGTTTGTGTGTGTCATTCGAATGTGTTGTATGTTTAGGCCGATTCATATATAGATATAATGTGTGTGTGTGTGTGTATGTGAAAGAAAATGTCAACATTGCAGTGGTTTATTGTATTCGTCACGTCGTCTTTTACTTCCCGTTACTGCGTTCAATTCACAGGAGTTTTATGTTATTTTTCACTGTAATTTTACTCAACACACACACACGCATACACACAGACTAGGATCAGCTCTCAAGAATAGTCCCACACACACACACACACACAATGTCTCCAAAACAAACACATGCAGGATGGTTGAAGACTGTGTTCCGCACGCTGCTGCCCGAATAAGTCAGTGCCGAATTTCAAAGTCCGATTTGACCGATTGAAAAAAAAAACACACACACACACAGGTCCGGCCACAAAAACAACAACGAACAAATTGCCAAGACAAATTATCCACACAAACACACACACAGGCAAGTATACACACTGACACACACGCTTAGCTTTCTACACGGGCACATTCACACGTTGATTTCAGCCCAGCCTGGCAACACTGGCTGATTAGTTGGCATCACTGAGAAACGTATCGGCAAACACGCCCAGCTCGCTGGACACATAGCTAGCTTTATTGCGTAGTGTTTTGGCGCCGGCCGCTAATTGTTTGATGCGGGATATTTGAGAGTCGAGCTCGCGTAGCTGCTGTTCGCTCTCGTCGAGCGTCTGCTGTACAAAATGCTGCAGACGAGACAATGTGCTCGACAACTCCCTACATACATGTACATGTACACACACACACATGTACACAGACAGACGTACACATGTACATTTACACACACATACACACACGTATACGTGTACACACATGTAAGCACACACACACATATACGTGCATACACATATGTACACATACACACACAGACGTACACATGTACACACACACACACACACATGTACAGACACATAGATACACACACATACCTATATCTAGGTATATATATACCTGTACACACACTTATGTAACTAACCTTCCCATCCCATAAAGGTAATATAGGTAGAAATAAAGGTAATATAGGCAGAAATAAAGATAATATAAACAACATGTATTTGATATAGCGCACTTTCGAGGGCAAAGGCGCGAGCAGTAATAAAATTCTAGACACATGGATACCGGCATAGATAGTAAAACAAGGAGCACAAATCGACAGAAAGTACATGCTTTGGGTGCTTGCAAAAAAGAATACATACACACACACACACATACATACGGACATACCTATGTGAATAATGTAATTGAATAGAGAATATAATGGAAATAGAGAAAATATATAATGGGAATAGAGAGAAGAAAGTAAAGTGAAAATTTAAAAATAAAATAAAAAAGCATAGGATATAAAATAAGAAAAATAAATGCTAGATGGCCGTTGGCTAGCGAGTAGCTCTTCCGCCCTTGGACAGGTTTAGTCCTTTTTAGTCCTGCTGGGTGTCTAGCCACCCTCCTCACTGGTGGGAACCAGAGGGAGAGCCGGTTTAGTCGCCGACCACTCGACTATGAGGCTGGTTGTACTGGGCTACACAGTACCAGTAGCAGGGCGAAGCCTGACCAGACAATATAGGTAGTCATAAAGGTTAAAGTAAGTAATGCATAAAAGTAATATAGGTAGTAATAAAGGTAATAATAAAGATAATATAGGTAGTAATAAAGGTAATAATAAAGATAATATAGGTAGTAATAAAGGTAATATAGGCAGTAATAAAGATAATATAGATAGAAATAAAGGTAATATAAGCAGTAATAAAGATAATATAGGTAGTAATAAAGGTAATATAGGCAATAATAAAGATAATATAGGCAGTAATAAAGATAATATAGGCAGTAATAAAGATAATATAGATAGTAATAAAGATAATATAGACATAAATAAAGGCAATATAGGTAGTAATAAAGATAATATAGATAGTAATAAAGATAATATAGATAGAAATAAAGATAATATAGATAGAAATAAAGAAAATATACGTAGTAATAAAGATAATAGAAGAATTAAAGGTAGATAGATAGAATTAAAGGTACTATAGTTATACATAAAGGTAATATAGGTAGAAATAAAAGTAATATAGGCAGTTATATAGGCAATATAGGCAGTAAAAGTAATATAAAAGTAATATAGGCAGACAATATAGGTAGTCATAAAGGTAATATAGGTAGAAATAAAGATAATAGAAGAATTAAAGGTAGATAGATTAAAGGTAGATAGATATAATTAAAGGTAGATAGATAGAAATAAAGGTACTATAGGTAGTAATAAAGGTTGAACTGACTGTTGAACTTGATGACTGCAGTTGGACGAGGTGAGATCGACAATGAGTCGCAGTTTGTGAGTGGCGTGTCGCACGTACTGCTGCTTGAAACGTCGCCGCTGTGCCGCAGTTGTATAAGTCAGCCGTTCAAATGCGTACAACGAGCCGTAGATTAATAGCGACACACTAATCAACCGCCAGCCCACACGAGATAACACCTGACACACACACACACAGACAAACATAAACATACACACATACAAACAAACACACAATCCCATACGGTGATATCATAACACACACACACACACACACACACACACAAACACACACATAAACATATACACACAGACAAACACACAACCCCATACGGTGACATCATAACACACACACATACACACAGACAAATATAAAATACAACTTCATACGATATGATACACACATACAAATATACAACTCCATACGATACTATAATATATACACACACACACACACACACACATACACAAAAACATACAATACAACCTCCTACGATATGATACACACACACATACACACAATCTGCAAGATAGATACATAGAAAAACGCCACTTTAACATCACTCTGAAAAAACTGACCTATTAACTTTATGAATATACAACGCTCAAATTAGTTGATAATAAATATATCAAATATAGGTGCCCAAAAAGTAGCCTGCACGATTTAAAAGCGGCAAAAATAGTTTTTTCTTAACACAAAAAAAGTTTCACCTCGTCCGGGAATCGAACCCTGGCTACCACTAGCTTGTACGTTTGACAACTCACCATTCCGGTGAGAATGAGACCGCTCACTGTGCCTTGCGAAGCCAGCGAGGCGACCGCACTGCGAGATAGGCCCGCCATCAGGTCAGATCTGGCGTTCAACACAGCCACACTGTTGCTGCCCGGGGTGAAAGGGGCTGCAACAGTGTGATTGACGCCAGATGATGACAGAACCGCCGGAGAACCGGGAGAACTGCGAGAAGCCTACACATAACACACACACACATACATATATATATATATAAATAACAAGCATACACAAGTACACAAACAAATACATATATGAAACATATACAAATACACATTGTTCGTTTATGAAGATTGTTGTTCTGTTGTCTCGCGTGTCAATTGATTGTTTAGGAACATATGGGAGTGTGTGTGTGTGTGAATATTGTACTGAAAAGCCATTTGTGGAGTGCAATAAATGCTATTACATTACATGAACCAAACACAGAAAAGTACATATAAACATACAAACACACACACATGCAAGCAAACTCCCACAACACAGTCAAAAAGTTGGTAAAAGTAGTGAGTTAGAAAAACAAATTTGAAACAAGTATGGAAAAATTGTCGACACGAAATCAGTTACCAAAAAATACAAATCTATAATAATAAAGCTCAACGTACGTGTGTGAGTGTGTGTGCAGAACGGCACATTGGTGTATATATATTGGTGTGTGTGTCTGTGTGTCGATATGCCATGACTCACGTGCATTGCAGCGAGCGTTTGCAGCGAGCGTTTGCAAATGCCCAGTGGCGTGCAGAGTGCGTAGTAAAACAGAGTGTTTAAATAAGTACATTGTCGTGCATGTGCGTGTTCCACAGGCGTTTTTCGAGTGGATATGTGTAGCTTACCAATATTGTAATTGTAATTAACATTTATTTTTCTACTGGTGTTTGTTTTTCACCATTATTCTACACACTGCGCCATTCAGTTGAGCGATTGCTAGAAACGCCCATGCGAGATTGCCACCTCAGGCACACACACACACTCACATACACACTGACATACATGCACACACACACACACATACACACTGACATAGATGCACACACACACACACATACACATACAGGTACACGTACACACACACACACATACATACAGTGTACAGAACGGCACACTGATGTACATATTGGTGTGTGTGTCTGTGTGTCGATATACCATGACTCACGTGCATTGCAGCGAGCGTTTGCAAATGCACAGTGGCGTGCAGAGTGCGTAGTAAAACGGAGTGTTAAATTAAGTACATCGTCGTGCATGTGCGTGTTCCAGAAGCGTTTTTCAAGTGTATATGTGTAGCTTACCAATATTGTAATTGTAATTATCATATATTTTTCTATTGGTGTTTGTTTTTTACCTTTATTCTACACACTTTTGTCATTCAGTTGAGCGATTGCTAGAAACTTCCCTGCCAGATTGCCACCACATCTTTTCTGCGAACTGTCCCAGGAATTGCACACACGATACCGTTTTGCATTTTGTATTGGTACCAGACTTATTTCCAGAAGCGTTTTTCAAGTGTATATGTGTAGCTTACCAATATTGTAATTGTAATTATCATATATTTTTCTATTGGTGTTTGTTTTTTACCTTTATTCTACACACTTTTGTCATTCAGTTGAGCGATTGCTAGAAACTTCCCTGCCAGATTGCCACCACATCTTTTCTGCGAACTGTTCTTGCATAATTTTGCAATTCTTCCCAGGAATTGCACACACGATACCGTTTTGCATTTTGTATTGGTATGTGTGTCCGTGTGCCGAAATTCTATGAACGAACACGTGTGCAGCCAGTGTTTGTATGCGTGTGCGTCTGTATGTGCGATGCGAACTTATATAATGTCGTGCACACGGATTGTGCAACATTTTGATGATCAGACGGCGATTCTGTCGCAGGCTGGTTAAACATACCAGAACCATAATACCAATATTCGCGTGCCTTTGGCACTAATAGTTGAAGCGCGTATCCGACTCAATGTGAGTATGAACACTTGAATTTTATATGCCTACACTACTTATTGAATTATATGTGGTTACACTTGTTATTTTCGACACGCACGTAGTGCGGATCTACTAGCGACCATAACCGCACGAAGTGCGGAACTTGTCGCTAGTACTAAATAATTACAGATATAAACATACAAAAAGAATACTTGAATTAATGAATTATTATACATTACCACGATTAATAGCTAACCACCAAGCGGCTCGTTGGTCTAGGGGTATGATTCTCGCTTTGGGTGCGAGAGGTCCCGGGTTCAAATCCCGGACGAGCCCACTTTTTCTCTTTGCTTGTAATTTTATCGAGACACACACACGCGCACCTACAAATTGAACATATATACAACAATCACTACTAATACTAGTACTAATTTACTAATAAACTATAATTAATAATAAATTTACTAATAAAGACTAGTAATAATTTTTCCACACATGTAAAGGTAGAATTTAGATGTGCATTTACTCATTGAACACACAGTTAAAAACACTAACCGAATCGTTGTGACCGAAGAAACTCATTTTGCCGCCGGCTCCGAGAAAACGGTTCATCAACGACGAAATTCCCAGCGAAAAACGGAACGCAATATCCTCCTGCAACATACACATACATACAAACACACATGTATTCGTTCATTTATCTAATATCTCATGGAGTTGAAAAGCGATTGATAATTTGTTTGTGCTTGAATGATGTTGCATTGCTATACAAATTGGACAATTTCGTTTCTTATGACTGATATTTATGATTTGTACATTTACAATCTATACCTTGTGTAATAATTACTTTTTGTGTTAAAACAATGTGAAGGCCACTATTACATTACATTACATGTATACTTCGATGATAAAATGGAGTAAACGACTGTTACTACAAGACGATACCATAAAATACAAGTTTGTGTGTTTGCCTGTATCTGAAAATCATACAGATATACATGTGTATGTGTGTGTGTCAGTGTGTGTGTGTGTGTTGTCACCGAATTATAGCACACATCATTGAGTCAGATCGTCTGTCCCGTCTTCCATTGATCAAATATGAGTTCTTAAATTCTTTGATGCTATTTTTGTTTGTGACATTTGACCGGTAACTTAATCCAATCTGATATAACAGCTCTATATGGGCAAATAAACTTTTTTCATATCTCGTATTATTCTATTTGTGATAATTTCTTGTCATTATCTCCTGGTAGATTAGGATCATTTAAACATTCCCTGATGTTGAATTGTGTCTTTTCTACTTGTGTGTGTGTGTGTGTATGTGTCAGTGTATGTTTGTCTGTACCTGAAAGTCCTTGCAGAGACTGTCACAATTGAAGCGATAGAACACTTGGAAAGGTTCACGACGTGGTGGCAACAAAGACCTCAATACCTTTCGCTTATTGGCGGGAACCAACTGACGCATACAACCTACACACACACACACACACACATATATATGAATGTGCCGAAAATAACTTGTAGAAGAGTAATTGGTAAGAAGTAGTTAAAAAACATACTTATGATGTTTTATCGTCAAAGAGAACAAATATCACAAATAAGAGAAGTAATAAGGAATAAGAGATAAAAGTGATGCATTGAGATATTTTGAGAAGAAAATATCCAAAGAAAACGAAAAATATACAAGATGTAAATAAAAATGAATTAATGAACAATATGAAATTGCTATCGACATAATTTGGACTTTTATGCAAAATATTTACAATATAAAACATACTGTGAAAATTTTAGGTTAAAATCAATGAAAATTAAACACAATCAGACGCAATTATTTCGGCCATTTTTGCCGGTAAAAATGGTAGGCCATTGTCAGAAAATAAATTTGGAAAGAAATATAATCTAATAACAGCTGGTCGAAGATTCAAGTGAAGAAGTAATTAGAGCAGTCTAGACTAACCCATACGACTTAATTTGCTTGTAATTAATAATAATAATAATAGAAGGAGAAAATTTTGAGATAAAATCGAGTCTCACACACACCCAGCATATCGTGTTGTTGGACTTCTATGCCTGAAGCGACCGTATCAGAAAGTCTTTTGCGCAGGTTACTATCCAGACCCGCCTCCACATAGCTGTGTAGTTGTTTCTTGTAGAGTTTCAGTGTCAGTTGGTCGGGTTGAAATGGTGCGTCAAATTCGTGTACCAGCGCCGATAAACGTCGAATTTCGTCGCAAATACTGGTGGATACCTGTCGAGCGTTCAAACACACACACACACACACATACACACACCAGGTGTATATTCCATGTGTGTGTGTGTATGAATAACCTGTATCTTGTTTATTTGTGAATATAAATCCTGTGAATCTATAAATAACAACACAACTCTCATGTAAGTGCCAGCTCATTTGATGACTGGCACCTAGATTTGTCCGAAAAGAAGCGAACGCTAATCGGACTTTTGTCTAATGATAGTTTTTTTTAATAATATTCGTTAAAAGTGTACGTGACAAATAAACTTACTTACTTACTTACTTACACACACACATATATATATACCGTATATTTGGGCGTATAAGGCGACCGTCAGATAAGAGGTACAAAATTAGAGCAAATTTTTATGCATTTATCATATATCGGTTGTATAAGAAGACTGCATATGGAGCAGGTTTGATTTTTGATATTGATGATGTTGTACTGTAATACCTACTCTTATCTATAATAATAAAGCTCAACGTACGTGTGTGAGTGAGTGTGTGTGCAGAACGGCACATTGGTGTATATTGGTGTGTGTGTCTGTGTGTCGATATGCCATGACTCACGTGCATTGCAGCGAGCGTTTGCAGCGAGCGTTTGCAAATGCCCAGTGGCGTGCAGAGTGCGTACTAAAACGGAGTGTTTAAATAAGTACATTGTCGTGCATGTGCGTGTTCCAGAAGCGTTTTTCAAGTGTATATGTGTAGCTTACCAATATTGTAATTGTAATTATCATATATTTTTCTATTGGTGTTTGTTTTTACCTTTATTCTACACACTTTTGTCATTCAGTTGAGCGATTGCTAGAAACTTCCCTGCCAGATTGCCATCACATCTTTTCTGCGAACTGTTCTTGCATAATTTTGCAATTCTTCCCAGGAATTGCACACACGATACCGTTTTGCATTTTGTATTGGTATGTGTGTCCGTGTGCCGAAATTCTATGAACGAACACGTGTGCAGCCAGTGTTTGTATGCGTGTGCGTCTGTATGTGCGATGCGAACTTATATAATGTCGTGCACACGGATTGTGCAACATTTTGATGATCAGACGGCGATTCTGTCGCAGGCTGGTTAAACATACCAGAACCATAATACCAATATTCGCGTGCCTTTGGCACTAATAGTTGAAGCGCGTATCCGACTCAATGTGAGTATGAACACTTGAATTTTATATGCCTACACTACTTATTGAATTATATGTGGTTACTCGTTTGCTTCAAGTGCATTATCATCATATTTGCATTGCTATCCCAGACAAAACTCAAGGCGACTACATCACTTACAATACTACAAACGAAGCTACGAGACGCACGTAGTGCGGATCTACTAGCGACCATAACCGCACGAAGTGCGGAACTTGTCGCTAGTTGAGAAATAAAGGTGTTTGTAATCAACCATATTTATTTACAACCAAAATGATACTCATTTTTTCATGTAAAATGAAAAATTCTGTACGCAGAATTCAAGGTCCGACTTTTATATCGGTTGTATAAGACGACCCACAATTTTTAAGGGTGATTTTTTACTTTAAGGGTCGTCTTATACGCCGAAATATACGGTATACACACACACACACACAAGTTCAAACATAGGACTTCCGAAGCACATCGATTGAACACTCATTCAGAAGTGTGGCATTCATAATTGTTTATCAGTGAAATAACAGGTGTTGTTTGTTCCGCTCACGTGCAAATATTTCTGCTTATAATTTCATTTGCTTGTGATATTGTAAAAATTTAGTTCAGTATTTTTACAGTTGTGAAAGAATTCGGATGGAAATAAATTTGCTCGGAAAACCAAAACACAAACAGAATAAAAATCTACACTGCGCCGTGAATGACAACTTCAACAAATACTTCGTAAGTACTTCTGAAGCTCAATCGAACATGCTCTGAGACAGCACGATTACTAAGCTGGTATTTAACCAACTAAACCAGTGGTTCTCAAACTTTTTTAGCGTTAAAACCACTGAATTCCTGATTGCTATATGAAAAATATAAAAATACAAACGATGTAAAGCTTATTTGTTATTATAGATGGAAGAACGTGGGCGGAGTGACATTATGAAATGTTATCGGATGATGGTTCATTATGTATTGTTATTTATTTATTATTTTCTTTTCCAACTCTCTTTCTGTCTGTACATCTTTTGGTTAGCTTCCAGTACACATGGGGGGTCACCGCACACAGGGTGGTAATAGTGCACTTGCACTCTTCCCCCATGCTACTGTATTTACCTGTAATTAACAATAATAATAACAATAATAATAATTAGGTAGACACAAAATTTCCTTGATTTGTTCACGGTAATTTATCGCATCCCTTAGGAACCTTAGGATAGCACCTTGTAGGGCGCCAACATTTCCCGCTAAGAACGCCTGAAATAGATACACAGCAATAGATACACAGCAAAATCTAGCCAGCCACCTGATGTTCTATATCGTCGGTCATTGTGACAATTCGCTGTCCAACCAGAGTGGCCGTGTCGAACAGCTGCTGGCGCGTGTCGTCCAGTTTCTGCTGCAGCTGCTGCCGACGACTGGTGAGTGCCGAGTGAGCGCGTGTTGCACGATCCAACACGTTGTCCATCAGCGATTGCAATTCACTGCAAATCAACAATCAACACACACATGTGTTGCAAATATCTGCGTGTATGTATGTGTGTGTGTTTATGTGCGTGCGTGTGTTTGTATGTGTTTGTGTGTATGTATGTGTTTGTGTGTATGTATATGTGTGTGTGCATGTATGTATGTGTCTGTGTGTATGTATATGTGTGTGTGCATGTATGTATGTGTCTGTGTGTATGTATATGTGTGTGTGCATGTATGTATGTGTCTGTGTGTGTGTATGTGTTTGTGTGTGTGTATGTGTATGTGTTTGTGTGTGTATGTGTTTGTGTATATGTGTGTGTGTGTGTATGTATGTGTGTGTCAGTGCGTATGTATGTGTGTGTATATGTTTGTGGGTCAGTGTACGTGTGTGTGTGTGTATATGTTTGTGTGCGTATATGTTTGTGTGTGTGTGTGTGTGTATGTATGTCTGGGACGCGTCTCAAGTCGCCTACAAATAGAAAAAATAGTTAGTACGTGCTCGACACACATAGAGGGCAGCACCTGTTAATATTTTTGGCTCGCTGAGAGTGCTGGCGGAACTTGGTGGCCACGGCTGACTGAGAGATGCACTCCTCGAAGCGACGCTCAAACTCCTCAAACTCGGCATAACGCGCCAAATGCCCGTCGGCCAAATACACCGCTGCTCCATCCACACACACACAAGCAAACAAACAAACATACAAATATATTAATACACACATAACACACAAGCAAGCAAACATACAAACAAATAAATACACACACATAACACAAATAAAACATACAAATATATTAATACACACATAACACACATACACAAACATACAAATATATTAATAAACACACATAACACACATACACAAACATACAAACAGATTGATAATCACACATACACACAGCGACATACAAACAGTTTAATAGACACACACAGATCAATAGACAAAAACAAAAACAAACAAAACCCAGCAAGATAAATCCCAGATAAAACTGCGACTGGGAAAAAGCGAAATAAAAATAGAAAAATAGGTGGAAAAAGTGAGAAAGAGAAAGAAAGCAACAGAAATAATTGGAGGCGAGATGAAAATCAAAGGAAAATGAACAGAAAAAAGAATAGGAAAGAGTAGGAAAGCGAGTGAAATAGACTGATTTACAGAGAAATAAGTGGAATAGGAAGAGAAATAAGAGAGAAAAGTAATAGGAAGACAGAGAGAGAAAGATATGAAGAAAAATATGAGGATTAGGAAGAGAGAGAGTGTAGGAGTTGGAGAGAGTTTGTGAGCGGTTACGTTGGACGGGAGGTACTTGAGCGTCGGCTAGTCGTTGCAACAGACACTCCTTGGCCGATACAAAAAACACGCGACGTTCAGCATCGACACGCGACGCCACCACACGTAACTCGTCCACCAGAAACGCCGCAGAACGTTCGGTGTGTTGCTGTCGCACCTGCACGACAAGTACAAATCACACACAAAAACAAACACACACAAACATACATGTGTGTGTCAATCTGAGTGTATGTCGTTGTATGCCTGCTGTGTTGTCTTAATGTGTTGTATGTTGTGTTGTCTTCTGTGCTGTATGTCTGCTGTGCTATCTTATTCAATATGTATGTGTGTGTGCGTGTGTATTTTTGTGTTTTTGAGTATGTAAACGTGAGTGTATGTTTGTGCGTATATGTACTAGTCTGTTTTGTGTGTGTGTGTGTGTGTATGTAGGTGAGTGTGTGTGTTCGTGATTGTGTATGTGTATGACTCTTGTGCTTGAGTGTGTGTGTGTGTGTGTGTGTGTGTGTGTGTGTGTGTGTGTGTGAGCGCTTTTGAGACCCTCGGGTGAAAAGCGCGATATAAATGTCTTAATGTAATGTGTGTGTGTGTGTATGTGTGTGCCGTCACTACAATCGCTGTATATCTATCTTAGGACCCCGTATTTACAATAAGCTCTCTCCAACACTACGTTCTATCACTTCTATCCCTCGCTTAAAAAACACTATAAGAAATGTTTTCTGTTGAAGTCCTATTAAATCTTAGATATCATTGTTTATACTAGCGATTAATATAAGGTGTGATTTTCTCTCTGCTCTCTCCATCTTTTACCTTGTGAATGCATGCGTTTGTGTATGTGTGTGTGTGTGTGTTAGAGCCTACAGCGCCTTAGAGACCCTCTAGGTGTAGGGCGCTATATAAATGTTTTCCATAATGTAATGTAATGTAATGTGTGTGTCAGTGTCTGTATCGGTGTCTGTGTGTATGAAAACGGAAACTGTATTGTGAAATGTGTATATTGATGTAAAACTTATATATTTGTTGTAATATTAATGTAAATCCACTCATATAGTATTGTTGTGTGTTATGTGTATATGTCTGAAAGAGCGAAAACTCGACAGGTTATTTTATATTTAAATTGTTGTCTGTATATTTGCACCGTGTGTTTTTGAAATATATATTGAACTGAACTGAACACACAAACATACAAACACATATACACACATACTATCGCGTATATATACACACGCTTTAATATACACATGAAATCAATACAAAATTGTTATTTACAATATACATTCATATAATATATATGAAATTACACACGCACACACAAACATACACAGACACACACCACGCACGCAAACATACACACACATATACACACACACAAACCACGTACATACACGCACAAACGTATTGAAATGCATTGATCTTATATTCCCCGATGGAGTTTACACAAACCATTACACTAGCCGTGATAGAAAGCAGAGTGTTTGGCAAACAACACGGACACGGACACACACTGACTGTCTGTCTGTCTGTTTGTCACCTGTAGAAATTCCGGCTCGGAAGCGGGTTGATCCCAGCGATTCTGCAGTACAAACACGTTGGGCTTGGACAGCCTCGTGGCAACCTTGTGAAAGAACTTCTTCTCCTGTGTTATGGACACACACAACACATACATGTGTGTATATATACAACTTGAAAATGATAGAAAGTGAGTTAAAAGTATAGCTGGGATAAAATCAAGCGGCAAACGGCAGCTGAGCAAAAAATGCATGAAAAAATATGGCACAGAAATAGCAACTAGAGAAAATCACAAACAAAAGCAAAATAGAATACTAAGATTAAAGAAATTAAACAAGCAAACAGAGTATAAGGGCGAAAAGATTGTAGAACGGGATGAGCCGGAATGAATAAAATTGATGACGAATCATGTGTGAATAAAAAAGGCATAACAAGTGTAAAACAGCATAAAGAATAATCCGAGAACGAGAAAAGGTGGAAATCAAAGAAAGAGAAAGAAAGAGAGAAAGGAGAGAGAAAGGAGAGAGAGAGGAGAGAGAAAGAAAGGGAGAAATATAGAGAAGGAAAATAAGAGAGAATGAAAATAAGAGAGAATGAAAATAAGAGAGAATGAAAATAAGAGAGACTGAAAATAAGAGAGAATAAAAATAAGAGAGAATGAGAATAAGAGAGAATGAAAATAAGAGAGAAGGAAAATAAGATAGAATGAAAATAAGAGAGAATGAAACTAAGAGAGAATGAAAATAAGAGAGAATGAGAATAAGAGAGAATGAAAATAAGAGAGACTGAAAATAAGAGAGAATAAAAATAAGAGAGAATGAGAATAAGAGAGAATGAAAATAAGAGAGAAGGAAAATAAGATAGAATGAAAATAAGAGAGAATGAAACTAAGAGAGAATGAAAATAAGAGAGAATGAAAATAAGAGAGAATGAAAATAAGAGAGAATGAAAATAAGAGAATGAAAATAAGAGAGAATGAGAATAAGAGAGGATGAAAATAAGAGAGAATGAAAATAAGAGACGATGAGAAAAAGAGAGAATGAAAATAAGAGAGAATGAAAATAAGAGAGACTGAAAATAAGAGAAAGAGAAAATAAGAGAGAATGAAAATAAGAGAGACTGAAAATAAGAGAAAGAGAAAATAAGAGAGACTGAAAATAAGAGAGAAGGAAAATAAGAGAGAATGAGAATAAGAGAGAAAGAGAGAATGCTGACAGTTTGCATAATGGTTGATTCAGAGTTGGCGACCAGTACAAACACATCAGCATCGAGGCAATGAGCGTCAATCCACTCGTCCAACCCCTGATTCAACACACACAAATACACACACACACACACAGATTGGTGGTGTATGAAGCTATCAAGCGAAACACAAATCAAACTCACTCACAAAAACAACATATTTTCCACGTGTTCTGTATCCAACTACACCTTTGTGGTCCGTTATTTTTCAATACTAAACTACCTAAATCACACAGAAATGTAGCTTGAAAACACAGAACACAAAAAAACACATCCTTTCGGCGTATCTCTCATAAGCGTACTCTATATTAGTATATTTGTGTGTATATGTGTGTGTGTGTGTAGGTTTATATAGCGTGTAGGTAGCTCATAGCGTTACCTGAGACACGTCAATGCCAGGCGAATCGACCAGTATAACATCATTACGTAGCAGATGACACCGTTGTCTGGGCCAGTGTACAAGCACCACGGAAGATTCGGCTAGTGTGCTCTTGTGCAAAGCGTTTCCCAGTTGACCAATTGACTAAACACACACCCCCACACACACACACACACACACACACATATATATGCATACATAAATAGACATATGCATACGTAAACACACATACACATAGACACACAAATACACTCACACACACACATACATATACAAACACATATACATATACATACATAAACACACGAATACACACACACACACATATACACGCACAAATACACACACACACACACACATATAAACACAAACATAAACACAAATACACGTACAGATGCACACATATACGCATACATAAACACACACATACACGCATAGATAAACACACATAGACACATACACACAATTATACACATACACATAGATAAACTTACACATCCATAGCGCCGGCGAAAACCCAACATAACTGAGACAAGACAACAACTGGATCTGCATGTGACCAGATTTTCTAACAGTGTTTCAATTCTACTAGGAATTAATTGAGCTTTAATCCAAAACTATCCAACATTTGGATTATAATCATAATTATAAGACAGGATATCTTGAGGATGGAAAATATTTTGAAGCTGTGGAAAATGACGAAAAATTATGGCACTGTACGCTTAAGCCAATATTTCCCGGTTATCTTAAATGAAATCTCATATTTCAGCTTTTTTTGTCCATATTAATACATATTTAGGCATTAAGCTATATTTACTAGGGAACACTTCTTTGATGTCAACGCAATATTTCCAGAAAAATTAGTTTGTATGAAATGATATACAAGCCTGAAAATGGCAAAATTTGTCGTACTCAATTTATACGGTTATGGGAGGTAATGCGTTAATACTAACGATTGTGTTTATGTATGTGTGTGTGTGTGTGCATGTGTGTTTGTGTGTGTGTGTCGAGTTTTGCGTGTTTGTGTGTCTGTGTGTGTGTGTGTGTCTGTGTGTGTGTGTGTGTGTCTGTGTGTTTGTGTGTGCATGTGTGTTTGTGTGTGTGCATGTGTGTTTGAGTGTGTGCTTGTGTGTATGTGTACATGTTGTGTGTGTGCATGTGTGTTTGAGTGTGTGTTTGTTTGTGTGTGTGTGCATGTGTGTTTGAGTGTGTGTTTGTTTGTGTGTGTGTGTATATGTTTATGTTTGTGTGTGTGTTTGTGTGTGTGTGTGTGTGTGTGTTGCGTTTTGCGCGTTAAAGCGAGCCGAAAGCCTGTGAAAGTGTGTGATGGCGCACCTGTACACTGAGTCTGTCGGTACTGTCGCCGACAGTGACATAACAGTCATCACTGTCACTGCCTTGTACCTGCAGAAAACAGCTGGTAGTGTGGCCCATGCCGCTTGGCAGCACCTTGTCGCGTAACATGGCGTTGATCACTGAGCTCTTGCCGTTGCTCGTCCTATACACCGCCATAACAATTATACATATATACATATATTGATATTTGACCACTCTGACGTATTGATGGTTTAATCCAAAAAAATTATCAATTTCTGCGCACGAGTCCTCACGAAAGAACGAAAATACGACCACATTTCCGAAACTTGTAGACAGCTCGGCCTACCTACAGTGGATGCACTCATTAACGACAATAGAAAACGACTTATTCGAACGATAACGACGACCCAAAAACCCACTGCCTTGTACGAGACATTTGAACCAGCACGTGAACACAACATCAACTTGAGACGAACAAGACCGCTTGAACTGCCGAAAATATCCACGGAAGCAGCTCGCAAACGTATAAACTCTGAAGCGGCCAAAATTTTGTAATATATATTTGAACGATAAATGCTACCATGTTTGTGTATGTGTATGTATGTATTTGTGTGTATTTTCATACATGTATGTATGTGTGTATTTATATATATGTATGTTTATATATATGAAAATATATATATATATATATATATATATGAAATTTATATATATGAAAAGCGCGTGCACAGCGATTGCAATAAAGCATTGATTTACAAAATGAAAACACAAATGTACAGCTACGGTAGTCAAAAGTTTCTGTCGTCAGAGATTCGTCAACTGTCGAAGGAGACGGAAATTTTTTACTACAGCGGCAAACATTTGCATTTTTATCTTGTAAATCATATATTGATATGGTGATAATGTATAAATATGAGATAATAATTGTATTTCATTAATCGTATATATATTTTTTTCCTGACTAAACTTTTAATTTTCGAAATCTTGTTCTCTGTACATCTTTTGGGTGATTCTGGGGTACATGGGGCCACCACACAGGGTGGTAATAGTGCACTTGCACTCTTCCCCCATGCTACTGTATTTGCCTGTAATTAATAATAATAATAATAGGATTATTATTAATAAAAACAAGGTCGACAACAGCATTAGCAATCTTCTGAACAGAAAAAACATGACTATCAACAATTATATCAACAGTTACAATTTGTCAATTATATTCTCAACAGAAACGGCATTACTTACAATGTGTGTGTGCGTGTGTAACCAGAAACGCTAATATTTACATAGTAATAAACAAACATGAAATGGAAAACGAAAAAACACATGATGTCTAAAACACGATAAAACATATATACACCAAAGTAAAATAAAATATTTTCCTAGACAAAGCCTTCCATAGTCATTTTGATAAGACAAATGTGGCGTATACGAGACGAAAATGGCTCTCACCTGCCGAAAAACACCACTTTCATTCGATCACGACCCAGTACAGTTTTTATTCCTTTCACTTTCTGCTCGAACGAACGCACTGCTGCCAGTTCGTCGGTTGTTATTAAATTCTCATCATCTGGCAACTCTGCACGACAGAAACATGCTCGATGAGAATCAAATATGCCAGATTGCACGGCGGCAAGACATAAAACACAGCAAAATAACATATATGTATATGTATATACGAGACAAAATCGTATATAGACAAAATTTCTCCCGTTCTGAAAATTACAAAGGTACTAAATGAGTATGCTAAATCAAGATATTATATCATCTTCAAATGCGAGACAATCTATCAGACATTTGATTATTAAATACTGGCTTATCAAATCGGGGACTTTCACTGAGCAGAAACGTTCACGTCCGCCCATTATTCCCGATCACGCCGCCCGGAACAGCGCTTCATTGCCAGTTTGACAGCCACTGGCATTGCATAACCAAATGCACACCAACGCACAATAGCAAACCAAGTCATCACTTACTGTTGACAAAATCAATAGCATCCAGCACGTAGTTCTCGAGACTATTGTAGATGGCGTTGATGCGAGTTTTGGCGCGCACAAACAGCTTGAGCGGCGACGAAGCCGGCGAATGTTGGCGCGCACGAAGCTTCGCCGAATCGCCACTGGGGGTGAGACCGTTGGTGCGCTCAGAAATGTCAGCCATTTGTGCGTGAGACGCCGCCCCCGCCGCCGCAGCCAAACCAGACATAGCTGAATCACACACGGTAGCCAATACGTAAAAGAAGCACAAATTAAAACCGAATGGAAGTAAAACGCCACTAAGAAAAAAAATCCACACACTTATCCGCGACCACTGAGCGTTTCAACTTCGTTGTAAAATCGCCACATCAATGGATTCAAATGCACAGCTCACTGTTTACAAATGCGAAAAACGTGTATAACTTCGCATAAAGTTCTTGCTTTGATAGGGTTAAAAACCATCATATATTTGTTATCAGTTTTCTCACATATTTGCTGTGAACATCGACTTCAGTGTAGAACTTACTGAATTTAAGCATCATTCAAAACCAATACACCGATATATTATCTGTTTGATATTAATATTCCCTCGGAAATAAGAAAACATATATTTCCACATATTCAGTACTGATATCACTCATGGAAATCATGAAGACATCTAGCCCCGATTCAATCATTATCAATGTAACTAGTCAACATTTGAAGAAGAGCCTTTGTGATCATCAAATAAATAGATAAACTCACACAAAAACGACAACCACAAACCCCTTCGCAAAACAATTGACCAACGAGGGCAAGACTTCACGACGCTCTTGAGTTGTATATGAATTTTCTACTCGAATTGTTCTTGAGCGGACATTTCCAACGAGAAACTTATAATGAATAAATTGTTCGAATTATATGTTTTACAAAAAAAAAGAAGATGAATTGAGTAGGTACATTCAACAGTTTAAATAAATCGCTCATTTTGTACTTGTGACAATTGCAAAGGGGTTAATACAAATGTCAAAATCAACAACAACAATGTATATATGATTTTGTTAGTTCTTCAAGGGTGAGCGTGGTTTTTATTGTTTGCTGTCATCTGTTTCCTGAAGAGAATCAACCGCGTGGATCTTGCAACGTATCATGTCGGCCGAGCACACGGCATGTGAAGGTATTTCACGTGGTATCTGTCAAACCTGCGCAGTGAAGCTACAAATATAATTTGAATATCTATTTGTCGCTTTGCTTCACCAGCAAAACATCATTCATGCGTCATACTTGCTATCAGAATGTTGTTTTGCACCGATATGTTTCTATCAAGTCAACCTTCGATTTCCAAATTCGCCTTTCCAGATTTATTTAATCACATCTTATATCACTGCTAAATTTTATGTTGGAAAAATACACGAATGAATAAATTAATTATGTCTGTATCTTGCGCTGATTGGCAGATCTGAAGGCGTTCGAGCGGCGGCTCACCGAAGTAATCACGTGCATTCAGCCGAGTGCCCTGCGCTGGAGAAGTCAGTATGTACTAACACTTCTCTGAATCCAGCGTCTATATGGGCGTACTTTGTGATGCTCAGCTTGTGCCATTTTAATATTTACCCATTCCCACAATTTATGTCTCATTTTCCTTGCTTCTGTAGCACAATTCAACTGTTTATACTGTCCCTAATGGTTTTCAATTTCCTGCGGACCATATGACCAAAATAACGACCAGAAATATAATTTGTATTTATTATTTTTACAATGTTCATGTGTATGTATCAGCTGTGTTGACGGTGGTGTCGGTGTGTACGGCGGTGGGCGCGTGGTGTTGGCTGTCAGATCCCGTCACTCAGCACGTCACATTGCTCACGTCACTGTACAATCACATCTTCTTCACTCTGTCTTCCCTGGTGCTCGGTGAGACTCGACCCCCAGTCTCTCTCTCTCTCTGTGTCTTCTATATGCCTAGACTAGCGGGGAATTCCCCTGTCTGGTGGGGAATGTAAAAGTTGCCAAGTGGGAAGCTAAAGGTCGGACAGAACAGGACAACTATGTGTGTGTTTTTATCAATTAAAATTAGTTTATTTTTGTTTCTATAATGACCTCTAATGACATTTACTTTGATGTAACAACTGAATTTATTGAATTTATCAGCGCTGTTGTGTGGAAAATGAAGAGATGACTCAAGTGGAGAATCAGAGAAAAAAAGTTGAGAGCCACTGGCCTAGACTGTATCCCATCATTTGACGATCAAATTAGACAGACAGAAGCACCTGTAACTGACTCGCTCGTGTATTTTGTCTTGCACATTGCAGCAACAACCGCGGCGTTCGCGTTTGGCTCTTCTAATTTGGCTGTGCCGAATTGTCGTGCAAGCAATTTATCCTTTTATTTTTAGAAGTTGGTCTATGATGTTATCACGTGTTTTTGGATATCCCTCTTTTGGAATTTGCCAAATCGCTACTGATATCTTGTGTACTAACAGTAGAAACGTTCGTGATGAGTGGTAAGGTTCTTTGTGTGTGTGTGTGTGCGTGTGTGTGGACAGTGTGTTTGTTTGCGAGCGGTATTCACCGACGTGTGGTGGCTCCTGCTATCATTTGTGCCCGATCCAGAACCGTTCTGGCCGACTTCAACATGTGGTGTGACGACTCGGGAAAACTCATACTCAAGCGCAGACCCAGTGTCACATAATACAACACACAAACACACATACTAGCGAATGTTGTACGGTCGAAATAGAGCCTGCCTCATATGTGTGGCTTTTATATGCAAGTGTGCAATGAGCTTCCACACGTGAATACAATTTCAGAATAAAGTAGCAGTATAACAGAGCGAGCATTGTGGATGTTTCACGCTTTTATTGCAACTTATTTTTCAGAATTAATCGTAAAATTATCGGATATTTTATTGGTTTGTATTGCGACGTATTTTTATTCATGTATGCAGCGCAAAAAAAAGTTTCTAAGACAAAATTACAAACACACGAATGGAGCAGGCTTCAATGAACAATGCACTTATTCAAGAAGATTCTAGAAGGTAGGAGGCGCATGCGCCCTCTTGGTCCGAGATTTATTATATCTATAATAATATATACGAATATATACAGTTTCAACTTTTGTAACTTTCCCACGCAAGATGCGAGACGGAGTTTATAATAGACATATGACGAGGACTCATAACAGAGATCAATAAATGATTTATAGATCAAGATCGATGGTCAAAACTCATGATCACTAATCAAAATCCATTATGAAGACCAAGATATAGATCCTTGCTCACATTCTAGATCAATGACCAAGATGCATGATCAAAAGCAAGATGCAAGATTTAGATCCGTGATCCGTGATCACACAATCAAGGCCAACTACTGGTTGTGGTTGGAGGTTCGGAGTTTTTGCGCACTGCGCGATATTTGGCCATCTCATTGGGGAAGGCTTGTGTCAGCTCCACCTTGAGACTGGCCTTAAGGCGTTTGTAGGACTCGATTTTGCCTTTGACTTGTTCGTTCTTGGTGAGCGCTTTCTCCATGCAGTCTTTGGTGTACAGTTGAGGATTGCGACCCTGGTCTATGTAGCTGTCAAGCACATACACACACACACACACACACACACACACACACACACACACACACACACACACACACACACACACACACACACAAAATAACACTCAAAAACAGACTCACCGTATGTGATCATCTAAATGCCGTTGATATCGGTGTAAAACCCTCTTTCATACAAGAAAAAAATGTTGCTGTTGAATATTAATAAATAAATTACATAAAATGTCAATTTTTATCTTGCTATCATTAGGAAGAGACGATAAAGGACAAAACATGAAGGAAGAGACTGAATCCCACTCTCAAAAATTGTGTCTAACCCTCACTGAAGCCCCCCGAAAACCCTGGCTATAAACATTTTGAGTGTATTTCCTCATGTTTCGCCAAGCCCCCGTATCTTTTTCCTTAGCATCCCTACTGGGAAAAGAACTGACACACACACACATGCACCAACAGCAGACAGACATACAAACTCACTCGAAAACCTCCAGCGGTACTCGCACCTCCTGAACGTCGGACTTCAATTTATCTATCTCCTGCAGATCGTTCACCATCATCTGACTGATGCGCACGTGCACACACACACACACACACATACAAATACACGTTTGTGTACAACGTGCACAAAAGATTTGATCTTATATAATATATAATAGGAAAATAGGTTACAATTATATAAATTGACACTATTTTATATTATATTACTCAGTTTAACAAAAAATATATAAATAATAATAACAAAGATTTAATAATATATAGTGTATAATATAACTATTCAGCTTCAATTGCCTACTAACTATATAACTATATAAATATAACTATTAGCTATTCAGCTTCAATTGCCTACTAACTATATAACTATATAAATATAACTATTAGCTACTCAGCTTCGATTGCATTTCCAGTTTTTATTTAATGACACATTCTGATCTGTTGAATTGAGCTCTGGAAAAATACATGAATAGGGAAGTGGGTAAAATTGTATAAACCGACACTAAATTATAAATGTAAGCCACCTACTTGGACATGAATATATGTTCCTGTGAAAAAGTGTCATCACAAATCCAGCACATACAAGGTATCAAGACGAGAAAATACCAGAAGGCAAGGCTGAAACTTGGTCGTTGAGAAAGAGTAAAGGAGCGACTCACATTTTCTGGTTGAGCACGCTCTGTCCCTGCGGTTGAAAATCGCTCACGATAATGCCCAGCTGTCGAACATTCTCGGTGAACATTTCCAGGTGGGTTTCCAGTTTTTCCAGCGGCGACGCCATCCTAATGGTGATGGCGCAGTGAAAACTGGACCAGGCCGGCCGCAGCACACACCACGACACGGTCCTGCAAAATCAATGACTGAAAGATAAATAAACACGTTCACAAGAGCATCGCACACAAACACGCACATGTGAACAGATACCGTAGAAAAAACATAAGATGGGAAGCAAAACCCAAATAACTTTGATTCGTAGCTAAATTATAATGGAAGTGAGAACAAAATGCACACTTACAATGAATATGTAACATAAAAATACTACATTGATCACCAAAAAAATCACGTACCGCTAGCCCGGAAAATACTGAAGAAACTGAATCACTAACAACAAACACCACGCACCGCCGCCAAAACACTACACGATTTACAAACAAGCGACTGGTAATTATTTAACGCGACAAATGCTGCGTGACAGCTACAATTGTAACGTTTCCAACGTAAGGCTTCCAGTTTGATTAGGAACATTCGGTCCCATGTGCTCTTGTTTTGTGGTCAATTTAGGCAAAATTTTTGTGGTTTGTGCCTACTTTGAGGTTGAACGTAACAATCATTTCTGTTTGCTGAAACTTTGTGATTAGTTGGTAGCTTATAATTAACCTGATAAAGGGCATATCATGATTACTGAATCTCCTCCGGTGATGAGCATCAATGCTGATGCAGAATCACAGCAGAAAAAGAATAAAACGGCTGTATTATACCTGTCGTCCATTCCTCCCGGAATGTCGGTGACCAGGCTACGTGAACAGTTCAACTTGTACAGTGGCGACAGAGTCGGCAGGATATCACTAACAGAGAGTGAGTTTTACTGTGTTTCACTGTGTTTTGAGTTTTACTAATACACTCATTGAATCAGTTGGATATTTTATGTTTCTAAAGTAATTTTTCCATTGGATGTACCGGTCTGCTCGCAACTAAGCGCTGTGTGTAGTATGTTAGTGCCTTAGAACATGTACTAACATGGACTGTTCATCATAATATGCACCAGATTTGAACCAGTTTACTTCCATATTTAATTTATTGTAAGCTGATATTGAAAGCTGATATATTTTTCATTGTTTCCATATTGGGATCATTTATCTTGCTTTTGTTTTTATCCTGTTCTTGCTTATACAGATTCATGTGTGTATTCCACATTTGTTTCTGTCTGTGTGTCTGTCTGTCGTTTCACAGAGAAGAGTTCCAGAAAGCGCAAGAAGCCGAAACCCAACGCTCCGCGCTTCTACAGCGAGGGATGGGTGGAGATTCTCAGCAAGCGGCGCGCCAAAATGATCGCCGCCGAATTCAACAATCAGCCGATGGCCGGCTCCAAGAAGAACAAGTGGTACGACTTTATTTGGAACATCAAGTACCTGTCCGGGTCAGTCCACACATCGCAACTCATCACAGTATATACACACATTTACTAAACGCATTATGCGCGGATATGCTCTGCGATACTGATTATATCAACAAACTCTACAAAAAGATACTTTTCCTTGACTACTTTTTACACTAATACTTTACATATACTGCTTTACACATACTGGATACATAATTACATGAATTGCAACATACACTACATTCATGTAATTATGCTCAGACACTTGACCACTTCTCTTAGTTATTGGGAGTTGATGGAAACTTTTTTGGAGGGGGATTCAGCCCCAGAACCCCCTCTAGATCCGCCGGTGCCTCAACTGAACATATTTCTGCTCCATACACACATGCTATCATGTTTGTGTCATAACATTCTTGTTTTGTTTGGAAAAAAGCAATGTATAATGTATAGTTGTATAGCGCTAATACGTAACACAAGTGCGGAATGTGAAATAACAGTGAATTAACAATAACAGTCAACGATAGCAGGATGTGAGAAAAAAGATAGAAAATACACAGGTTAATAGAAGACTAAAAGAAAGGAAAGAAAAGGCAGAAAAAAATTCAATCATAAAACAGCAAGAGAACAAGCACAAAACAAGCAAAAATACATATCATCAACTACGGAAACTTGACATTAAATTGTGCGTTTCTTATATGATCCATATTTATTCGTGTCAGGCATAAATTCCCTTGATAAACAAATAATTTACTTACCGTATATTTCGGCGTATAAGACGACCCTTAAAGTAAAAAAATCACCCTTAAAAATTGTGGGTCGTCTTATACAACCGATATAAAAGTCAGACCTTGAATTCTGCGTACAGAATTTTTCATTTTACATGAAAAAATCAGTATCATTTTGGTTGTAAATAAAAATGGTTGATTACAAACACCTTTATTTCTCAATAAGAGTAGGTATTAAAGTACAACATCATCAATATCAAAAATCAAACCTGCTCCATATGCAGTCTTCTTATACAATCGATATATGATAAATGCATAAAAATTTACTCTAATTTTGTACCTCGTCTTATCTGACGGTCGCCTTATACGCCCAAATATACGGTAATTACAAACTTGCCGAACTTGAACTTGCCGCTTTCTCCCACTGCTTAATCTCAATTTGAAACGGTTCTTTCTCCACCACTTGCCAATACATATGTATCTTTAATATGATTATAGTTTCAGTAACTTGGATGCCGGCTCCAGAGAGACAGAATTCGTAGTCCGAAGCCATCTCACTCACTTGAGTCCACTGTTGTCATTGTAGATACAAATACTCGCAGCTCATCCGCTTTTGAACCGACTGAGGAGCAAAGAAAGACCAACTTTCCTGCATATTTTGCAGTCATTTGATCTAAACTAGACAAAAATTGTCTGTGGTTCTGATGTTCCTGCCAGTGGTCATCAACTGTGTGTGTGTGTGTGTGTGTGTGTGTGTGTGTGTGTGTGTGTGTGTGTGTGTGTGTGTGTGTGTGTGTGTGTGTGTGTGTGTGTGTGTGTGTGTGTGTGTGTGTGTGTGTGTGTGTGTGTGTGTGTGTGTGTGTGTGTGTGTGTGTGTGTGTGTGTGTGTGTGTGTGTGTGTGTGTGTGTGTGTGTGTGTGTGTGTGTGTGTGTGTGTGTCAGTTTCAAATGGAGCCATTTGACAGAGCAGTTACGTCACGAGCGAGCCGTGCGTCAAGATCGTCTGCGCACCGAAATCGCGCTAGCCAAAAAAGAGGCGCACTTCTATGTGGACAACGTACAGACCAGTGAACGCATGTCCGCTCGCGCTGCGTCCGCCTCGAATCCGGACAAGCGGCCGGATAAATCGGCGTCCGTAGCGCGCGTGTTTCGTCAGCAACGCAGCTCCGACGAGATTCTGCGCGCCAAAGGTCTGACTCTTGGTCGTGAGGATCGGCTGGGTGTCATGCGCTCGGTGGGTTTGTTCGGCATCCGTCGCGTGCCGGATCCGTCCTGTCCGGCGCCGGACAATGCGTTGTCCGGCCATGCGTGAGGTGATGTCCTCATCGTGCTAGTGCTGCTTATCCGGCTCTGTTCGCATTGTGAAGGCCGAACTGGGGTTCAATTCCCTATTTCCCGTGTATAAGGTACCCTTTCAATGTTTTACGCCAAAAATTCTGGAAAAATTACATATTGATGCTAAGAGATAAGAGACCATGTATAAGGGACCCCTGTTTAGACCAATTGGGTTTCTCATACACGGGGAAAATACGATATATCCACTTGTTTTTATGTGATTAGATACCGAACTTTAAACGATGTAAATGCGTCTATATACAGAGCAGACTTAATGGATGAACCTGATTTCAATGGGAAATATCTGTCTGTCTTTCATCCACTGAAAATCAACAACAACACAATAACATAATAACAATAGTTTATTATACAAAAACACACTTCATCCAACCAATATGAACACTCACAACACGCACACACACACACACACGCAAATATATTTTATTTTCAATGGGGAAATCATCAGCCGTTTTCGCGCGCAACATCAACAATGAATTTGACACGCTTGTTCGTTAGACAACTTGTTCCCCGTTCATCTTCTATTGGATACAGCTGTATTTTCATCTAGACACACGCACGCACAATTGAATACAACACCGCCGTAATACCATGCTTACACACAGACACAAATACCTCGACATACACACACACGGACATACATAAGGAAGAGGAAAGATGGGACACGTGGGACTACCCTTGTCGCGGTCTGCTGGTGGTATGATGGCGGTGATGATGGTGACGGTGGTGACTGCGATGATGGTGATGATGATGATGATGACCTCGTGACCTCTGCCCGCTGCCCCCATCATCCCCACCCCCGCCGCTGTGTCGGTCACCGCTTACACTGGCCTGGTCGTCCGAGGTGACGGCGCCGTTCGATCCGACGGCGTCGTGTCGTTGTAGGTTGTCCCAGGCGCGGCGGTAGTATTTGTTGAGCGCATGAGCCGCCGCATCTGAGCCGCTCGAGTAGCGGCTGCCTCGCGCCATCATTGAGCCACGACCCTCCTCCAAATGTGCCGATCTAGATCGTCCCCCTCCTCCTCCTCGCTGATGTTGTTGTTTGTCGTGGTAATGCTGACGACTCGTGTACCCGCCAACTTCTCCTGTGGTGTGTCTGTTTTCACACGAGCGTCGTGTGTGTACGTGGGTGTGTGCGTGGGTGTGTGTATGCGCGCTATTTAGTGTTTCTGTCACTGGAACACAGCTCGAAAAGTCCTCACCGTCTGTCTGTCTGTCTGTCTGTCTGTCGATATTCGTTCGTATTTGTATGTGTGTTTGTGTGCGTTCTGGTATAGAATAAATCTTCATGTGTATGTCCATGATGTTGATGTGTGTGTATGTGGGTGTGGGTGGGTGGGGGTGTGTGTCGGATGAGGTGCGCCCGGTTTAGAAGAGTTGACGGGACCTGTGGTAGAGCATGCAAGCGAACGCTTGTTAGCACAAACCACAGCCGGCAAACCCTCACACAACATGCAGTCAGTCAGTATGTCAGTGGTTCTTAACCTTTTTTCCTCTCTGATTCCCCACTTCTTAATGAGCCCAATCTCTTCATTTTCCACACAACAGCGCTGATAAATTCAATAAATTCAGTTGTTACATCAAAGTAAATGTCATTAGAGACCATTAGAAGCAAAAATTAACCAATTTGAATTGATAAAAACACATATAGTTGTCCTGTTCTGTTCGACCTTTAGCTTCCCACTTGGCAACTCATCCATTCCCCACAGGTTAAGAACCACTGGTCTATGTCAAGTGCTATCTACACCAGTCTCACACATACACCTTGTACACCTCGAAATAACGGTGCCGCCCACCACCGCCAGTTAGTCCAAGCGGTGAGGTGAGCTTACTGAAGAAGCGTTCCCATACTCCCATACTACGGCATTGAGTGGTGCAGTGCGCTAACATGCTCGAATCAGCGGTTCTCAGCCATCTTCTTATATCACAGCTTCTTATATCCTTCTTATAACCCAGGTGGATTTCACAAGGAAATCATGTGATCAGAAGCTGTTGCTGTTGTCTAATGCTTATCTGGCAATAGGCTCCATTCTTTCCCAGAGAATTTGGGTAAGCAAACGAATTCAGTTTGTTCCCATATATTGATACTATCCGGTTAATCAATCTGCATAGATGAGGAATTTGTTTCGAGATCTAAAAATTATGATATGTCGTTTTATTAGAGGATCTGTAATGAGGTAATCGCCCCCTGAGAACCGCTGTTGAGAAATAGATATACATCTATTGAGAAACTGTGCTAGTAAGTGCAAAACCCAGCAAGTCTCCAGTTAGTTATTGCCACCTCATGTTACAAACACCCAGGTTAGTCACCGATGTGCCATGTATGAAAACTAATATACAGTCCTGATGTCGTCACGGTGATGTTTAGTGAGTGGATTTGTGTACATCATCTTTTGTCTAGAACCAACTGAAACGTGTACGTGTCTTGTCAAGATATTACGTTGTGTATCCATATAGCTGTCACGTTGATTGTGTAATTTTAATTGCCAAAAAGTCGCGACTTATGCGTCAATGTTGTCTTTTGTGGTTGATGAAGTGAGAGATTGGTGGACGGCAGGGTCACTGACCTTCGTGCAATGATAATTACCGAAGTGATCACCGCAGCCAAAAACACGAAACCTCCGAAAACGCCCAGTGCGATTATTCCTCCTGAAATTGCAACGTCATACGGAATTACATACATCCATAGTTTATTCGACAGCGAAGGTTATTCTAATTGGGACATTTACATTTGGTTTTTGTTCCCTAAGCTCCGCTCTTCCTGACTAAAATCCTACTTGTTAAAGTCAACGTCTTTTGTGTGCTTCCGAAACATCCGATCCCAACTTCCGATCTTCCCATATCATTGGATTTGCCTATAATTAGTGGTAACAATGATTAAATGTACACGATGAGAGGTTTGATTCAAACTGTGAAATCCATTCATCCTGGTCGCTGAAGGATACACTAATTTATGTCGCAATGATTGAACAGATACCAGAATTTACCATAGGAAATTTTCAAAGGCAGGCAAAGCCTGTTATTCACTCACCCATATTGAGGCGGGAACTTCTGACGCGTTCGTCAAGCGTATTCTTCGGCTCGTTGATGTCGGGCAACAGGTTCTGCCGGATGTTGACCGTGTCCGGGATCTCGTTCTCCTCGGGACGTCCGAAGCTGACGTTGGGTTCATCGCCGGCCGCAGTGGCAGCTGTGGGAGGAGGTGAGAGCGACGGTGCATTGGAAACAACGACACCCGATGACAGCTGATCAGAACTATGTTCAACTACTAATTTGGGCAAAGGACTGGTCACCCTAGCTTTACCGTCAACGACCGAAGAATCGGGCGAATTGTCGAAAAACACCGAAGCGGGATCTGTGTTGAACGATATTGCCTTTGTTTTGGAAAACTCAAAAGTCTGTTCGGCCTGGAAGTTATGGGGAACGGACTGAACTGTGTTCCTACTGACAGTGGTGTTGGCGTTATGAGTTTCCTTGACAGTTGTGGTTGATTTAGTGGTCAACGTTGTATCGTATTCTATGTTTGTCTCTTCTTCGGTGTCCGAATTGTCTGCATCAATCATGGTCAAATTTTGATCTGGTGAGTAATCCATTACATCGTGACCATCGTTGCCTTGTGAAACAGTCGAGTTTGAGTGATCAAGGATATGAGTGGTCGAGTCTGAGTAGTCAGTCGGCATTGGTATTGTCGTCGGATGAGTGAGGTTGTCAAATGGATGCCCAGCGTCTGTATGTGTGTCATGTGTGGATAAGTCGATATTTAGTGGAGTGACAGTGGAATTGGAAGCGTCAAACTGGGCTTTCTCAGGACTGATTTTTCTTTGTTGATAGTTACCACTCGACACTCTCTTTCTAGCATTGTTTCTCAAGTGGATCCTTCGAATATGTTGCGGACTAATATTTCTTGACGGGAAACTCTTGTTCCCGTTCTTGGTCTCTAATGGAGACGGTTTCAGTTCTGTTTCTAGACCTTTGTCTTTGGTTTTTGACCCCATCAATATTTCTCCCTCTACACGACTGTTTGGTCCTATATTCTTAACACGAATTCTGTTGCGTATTGAACCTGGTCGTCTCCTTAGAGGACGTTTACCAGGACGAAAACGCAGTATTCTGACACCCTCGTTCGCCTCCAACTCCGAGTCTATTCTCTCTATGGAAGACGACCGGTTTGCATTCAATTTTTTACGCGGACGAATCAACGGTTTGCGTCTGAGTGAGTGTTCAGAGTCTGTCTGCGATTCGTCCACACTGTTTCCATGCTGTTCTTGGTGCACGAATTGTTGCAAAACAGATGAGTTTGCCACACGTCTACGAAGAACCATCAGCCGGGCTGGTCTGAGTTTCTCCGGATCTCTGTAAGCTACTCTATCTCCTGGCCTTCTTGCTAAAGCAACGTGGTCGGAGTTGGATATAGCTTGCTTTTCGGGTAGACTATCGGTGTCGGGATGTTTTTGACTGACGGGTAGGCTTCCCTGTTCGTTCAACTCTGTTAATCGACTGCGCTGAATAGGTCGCGCTAAGAGGATATTACGCTCTCCATCTTCAGGTCTTACTTTGGGACGTAGAAATATTGGAGTCGATTTATCCTGACCTTCATGCGTGGTGTGATTTTCACCCATAGATTGATGGATTGGTGGGAGCACGAAAGGAGTGTCAACAGGTTGGAAGTTTGAAGCTGCGAATGCGGGGATTATTTCTGGTGAGGATTGAGGAGTGAGTTTGTCGGTGCCGTGCATGTCGTCAAAGGTAAGGTCGTGCGTCGGTTTGTCAGCATATTCAGATGTCTCAGTCAGTTCTGCAAGTTAAAGGCCAACACCCGAGTAAGGTGTAGCATGCACAGAGAACAGAGCCACACAAAATTAGAGAACCAGCGAAATATAAACGAAGAACGTATTAAGAAGAACGTAAGCCACAGGTAAAGAGACAAAAATTTAGCTTACTTTATGTACATTCCAAAAAAAATGTTAGTTCAAGAAAACATATTTTTATAGACGCAAGATGCAGTCGGCAAGCATATTAGCATATATAACCAGAAACTGGAGGTTAGTTGAAGATAATTAGCCCGCAACGGAGGAATTAAAAATACTGTAAAGCTAGCGAACCAACATTATGAATCAAAAAATTGATATCATTGAATATTCCCTAGTTTGAGATACGTGCTCAATTTCGCTACATCCCAAACCGTTCAAAAGCAATCAATGCTTCGAATAATTATGCCTACAACAATCAACAAACAAGAACCTCCAAATCCATATCACGAAGAAAACCACGAACTTGATTTGAAGATCGCGGGCAGTATTTTGAGAACCGCAACCACTATAAGACGACACAATGATCTCAAATGATCAATGATCAAATGTCATTACAAACGCAGTTGTTAAGAACACACGGAAATACCAACACCCAAACCCACCCACAGCCAAACTAGCCCAACAACCACCTAGCCACTGATTCTGAAACAGCCGCTTCCAAACGGCATCCAGCAGAAATCATCACCGACACCTCAACTGAAAGAGATTAGGATCGTCTGCACCAAGGGTGCGAGCCTGGTTTCTAAGGGGTGCGAGGACTAAAGGAAATATATGTTTTACCTTTTGCTTTATATTTGTATTAAGGTTTAATGAAAGAATATTGAATAGAAAGTTCTGCTATTACGTCGTCCGTTATTTTCATACTTCTATCAAGGACCTAGGGGGTGTGGAAACTGATTTGAAAAGGGTGTGAACATATAATCAAACCAAATAATTTACACAGAGAAAAATCACCAAATGAAGCTAAGATCGTACATAAACAGTCATTGTATATTTGCATTTGGCAAAGAGGTTTTTTGTGTGGTGAAATCCACGTGTTTGTGATATTATTCATGAGGAAGACCAGTCTCAGTTCCAATTATCATGGAAAAGTTGAATCCAGCAAAATTTACGATAGAATTCGCATAAATCCCTATTGATAATTCGAGTCGGTCCAGTGTGTATGTGTGCGCGTGTGTCGTACTTACCTACAGGAACGAATGAGTGTGTGTGTGTGTGTGAGTGTATAAGGTTTTCTTGTTGTTATATGCTTTTGATTTTGAGACGTATATTGTATCTGTCAGGCGCTGTATATAAAATGCCCAATAAACCTTTGAATATCTGAATATCATGTCATGTCTGTCTGAGTCATTTCATGTCTGTAAGTCATGTTATGTCTGTGAGTCATGTCATGACGTACCTCGACACACGGGCGCCGGTTGATCGTAGGAGCCGTTGGCAAGACATCGCAGCTGCTCAGCTCCGACCAGCTGCAGCTGTTGGTCACGACAGCTGTATGTGACCAACGTACCGACCACTGTCGAGTTGGTAGACAAACTGTACTGGCCATTGAGTACTGCCGGCGGCGTTCCACACGATTCAGCTAACAACAACAACAACAACAACAACAAATGTATTTTCTATAGCGCACACAGTAATCAGAGGCGCGAAACATAACAAATAAATGGACGAAAGAAAATAAAATAGAATTAAGTAGCTCGGCGGGGGAGAGTCACAATGAGCAGTCGAAGAAAGTCAATATACATGGTAATATTAGAGTAAATATAGAGTAGATACATGAATATGAATAAATATATGTAAATATAGAGTTAGTGAACAAATTTATCAAATAAGTGAAAGTAAGTGAGGGCACAAATAAGAAAGTGCTATCAACACAATGTGATGTGACGTGTGTGTGTCAGTGTGTGTGTGTGTGTCAGTGTGTGTGTGTGTCAGTGTGTGTGTGTGTGTGTATGTGTGTGTGTGTGTGCGTGCTTTCATTTTATTGTTCGTTTGTCTTAAATTGCATGTTTACCACGTGTTATTTGCTTGAATTTTAAATTGACATTTTTAACAAGCAAAAAACATGTGTGAAAACTATTGAAAACTGAAAATTCACCTTGAAACTACTGATTGAAAAAATAACTATAAAATTCCTAGTCAAGAGATTAAAACGAAAAAAAGACTGAAAAAACACGCTTGAAAAGTACATTTCGACAACCTGCATGCGATTTTTGGGTTCTTTTTTGCACTCAAATATTGTTGTATATCTACTGTGTCTCTATATATTTTTCTATGTGTGTGTGTGTGTGTGTGTGTGTCGGTTCCTACGTTGACATTGTGGAGGGGGTCCGTTCCATCGCTGATCAATGTCACACAGCAGACGTTTTCGGCCCTCCAGCACATAACCTTGGTCACACGAGTATTCCACTAGTGAGCCGTAAGTGAAACTGTTGTTGAGCAGCCGATAAGAACCGCGGACGATCCTCGCAGGAGGACCACACTCCAAATCTGCAAACAAACAAGAACTTTAAAAAAGAGGCGGCGAAAATATTTCACATCACTCCACTAGAATTCTAAATTAAAATCAATTAAATGCATTGACAAAATATAACTAATTCAGAATTCAAATAATTTCATGATTCATGTGCTGCAGTTTTCATGTTTTCATGCAGCTACTTGAAAATGGCTAAAACCGCTGTTGTAACACAACTCGGTGAGTACACACACAAACACATACACACACACAAACAAACACACATACACAGTGGTCCGATGCAGCCTGTACGTAAGCTAATAGCTAACCGAGGAAACTCACCACACACATACATACATACACATACACACACAAACAAACACACACACATACACACACACACACACACACACACACACATACACAAACAAACACACGCATACGAATATACACACACATGCACATACAAACAAACACACACATACTAACACAAACACACGCATACAAATATACACACATACACATACAAACACAAACACACATACACACACAAACATACACTCATAGACACACATAAAAACACACACACATGCACGCACACATGCACACACACATACACATACAAACATACAAACAAACACACTGACACACAAACAAACGGTCATGATGTGACAATAATGGCGGCGGAGGTGCGGTACTGACGTTGACACGTGGGTGCATAGCCACTATAGTAACCGGTATCAAGGCACTGTCGCTGTTCCGGCCCCACTAGCAGGTGGCCGGCGGCGCAGGAGTACTGCACTTGCGTACCCACCACAAACTGTTGGTCAGCGGCCAGGATAAGACTGGAGTTGGCCGGTTGTTCAGGGCGGCCGCAAGCGATTGGCTCTATTTTGAGCAAGGATAAACAAAGAAATATATATTTATGTATGTTCATATATGAATGATTTGTTGAAATCAACAGCAATCTGGGCACTGTTGTGCTGGTACGATAGCTTCTCTATGTTTCGCACGATTTTTCTGTGTTCAGCAGACAACACACTCAGTTGTTCACTCGGAAGTTTAATTCTCGAATATTCAATAAACAATATAAGCGTACAATATGAGCAATAAGATATATGCAAATATGTTTTATATATAGGCAGCCAAGTGTGACAAAGATAAGTGAGAAATAGACAAATAATGGTGGTAATAAGAATAATAAAACATTTATAAATGGCAACAAAACTATTGAAAAACAACAAAAACACAAAACGAAATATTTAAAAAATACAAGACAACAATGAGAACAACATTTGAATATTTAAAACATTATATGAGACATTTAAAAACAGCAACAAAACTTAAAAAACAACAAATGAATTAATCTGCTTAAATAATATAATGGTGAGTTTATGGTGCCCCCGAGAGCATTTGTCTATAAATATACACTTTGGCTTTTTGTTGGGCTAATTTTGTGAAGCTGGTCTTTCACAGAGGGAGTATTGCCTGGTTGGGCGCTGGTTATACTGACGATGTTGACAAATGAAGTGAAGATTACGCCGACAATCCGTATCGGCCCACAGCCAATCCTTGGTGCCGTCAAAACGAGCGCAGTTTTCCGTGCCGCCGGGCAGACTCCAAAAACTCACTCCCACCGGCTCGCCGTTCACCCATCGCCAGCTGCCGGGGTCACTCGGGTCACGCACGGCTCCGTTCCAGTACTGACCCCCGGGGTCATCTCTGGGCAGCCAGACAGCACGAGATTAACAGCGAGCACATTGCAATAAGAAAATGTTGCATAATTGAAGTGTAATAATGGAGCTGGACTGGAACTTGTTCTATAAGAAATTGCAAACAGACAAAAACTGAAGGCTGAAAGAGACAAGAAATTGCAGATAGACAAGAAGCCAAAGCTTGAAAAAAGACAAGAAATTGCAGAATGGAAAAGTTAAGAGCCTGCGCACAGACAAGAAACTAAAGGCTAAATAAAGACAAGAAACTACAAACAGACAATAAACTGCAGGAGGAAAAAGACAAGGTAGGACACGATGCACACGCTACCTGTGTCGTCTCCACAGTTCCCAGCTGAGAAATCCCTGTAGTGCCGGGTTTGTTTGTGAGATCAGCGATCCGCCGCGGGTCTCGCAGTAGCGCTGCGCCGAGTCGAAATCAGTCGGCTGGCCGTTGTAGAACGTATAGCAGCGGCCGTTGTATGTGGCAGTGCTTCCAGGACGCTGGTCGCGAAACTGTGGACATCGCTCCATTGGCAGCGCCTTCCATCATACATAAACATAACACACACACACACACATAGTCTGAGTATTTTTGGCTATACGTTTTTGAACTCAACCAAACTAAACGCACACACACACCCACCCACACACAAACATATACATCCATACACACACACACGTTTTTTGTATGTAAAATTGATATTTTGTAGGTAAAATGTTTCAGTTGGCCTGTTTTTAGGCACGGACCAAATCATTATACACTTGCGAAGGGAATATATCGAATTTAACTACTCAATCTGTATATAAACCACGGACATTCAAGTATTTTCTCAAATGAAACCTGACAGAAGGGACAGACCCAAAAAGAAGACATGTTAGGGTCATGTAGAGGGTCGCCCTATATAAACTCACGTCCACAAAGAAACCATACATGCACACACATAGATATAGGCCTCAAGTGACAGCTACTACACGGGAAGAAGTCGAAGCTTATGAGCACACACAGGTGTGTCCCGTGCAGCTCGCTGTCACCGCAGAACCGACCCTCTCCACGCTATGACACCAAAAGGACGTAAAGCGTATTAGAGAGGGCCACCTCCCCAGAATGCATGACACAACACATGACTGATATCTGGTACTATCATTTACTGCTGCGTGGAAAGGGCTGTTGGATTATAGAATTCACCCAATAATTTCTCCTCCTCCGCCGGGATTCGAACCACGGACTTCTCGCTTGTGAGACGGGTGCGCTAACCACTACACCACGCAGTCCATAACACACACACGTATACACAAGTAATACTAGCCGGAACACGAGAGTTACACTGCAATGGCTTTCTCGACAAAACTCCAACACGGTTGTATATTGACCTACAATATGGCAATGCGTACCCGCTGACCACAAGCGCAGCAGAACATACTGCACGAACTATTCCGTCTCTATATGTATGTGTGTGTGTGTGTGTGTGTGTGTGTGCGTGTGTGTGTGTGTGTATCAGTGTGTGTCAGTGTGTTGTACCCGGCGACGCCTGTTGAATGTTGATTGGTAGTGATCGTGGAAGACTAGCGAATAAGAAATAGATAAATAAAAACCTCGAGCGAAGGGGAGAAAGAAAACGAAAAACAGGTATGTGTGTATGTGTGTGTGTGTTGGGGTGAGCGAGTTTGACATCTAAAAACCAGCTCATGTTCAACTCATTGGTATGATTCTCACACACACACTGACACACACAAACACACACACACACACATACACACATGTGCAGACTCCAATAATGTACGACAATTACACAGAAATAACCTACAAAACAACAAAATATAAGTAGAAAATAAAAACAAAATCATATATCACTCGGTTTTTAATTCGTTCTTCGAAAAAAAACCTCATATTTGCAGTATACAAAATATATTCCTTGAAAAACCATGATTGTTGGATAGGAATTAATATAGATTTTTTAAAAAAAACGACAAATCTCCGAATCCAATGTGATCAAATATGCAAAACAATATTAAGACGAATGAATGAATTTTCCTTCATTTTTTTACGTTTATGGTAGGGGAAATGGCTTTGTAAGTTAATTACTTTCCCGGGTAATATTTTAACTTTATTCTACGGGGGAAATTTCGCTTGCAAAATCTAGCACAAAATCTGTCTGAATGGGCAAATATCTAATCTTGATCTAAAGCTGACGAAACAACGCCAATATATATTGTTACCTGATCTGTGTAGACAAAAGCCTCACATATGGACAACATTTGGCCGGCGGGCGCTTCCAGATGCACAGACACAAACGCGCCAGGCATAGGCGGATTACATGGCAGAAACAGAGGCCTACCCTCGCGCAAATAACCTGATTCCAACACACACATACACACGTACAGAGACACATATTATAACAATTTATCGATAGAACTAGAATATTTAGAAAACGTTCCAAGAACAAGGACAAAAAACTCAAAAATACTTCAATGTTATCACAATTGTTGGACTTTAACCTTTTTCGATGATCCATTTTATATTGATTGTTGTTTGTATATATATATTGATTAAAAAGTCATGCGTGTCATATAACAATCTGATGTTGTACATGTTTCGTGTTCAAGAGATCAGCGACTCAATTATTATTGTTTATTTTGTATTATTTATGTGTTGTTACTGTGCGTGTGTATGTGACTATTAATACGTGGCAACAATTATACATTACAAATTACAAACACACACACGCACTTTATTGTTAAATGTTAAATTTTCCTTCTATGCGTCCGATATCACATTTTGGAAATTGCCTCAATAAGGCTTTATATATATATAAAGAGAAATTATATGGTCGTCTCAATGATATCGTTGTATAGACAGCTATTAACAGGTGTGTGTGTGTGTGTATCACACACAAACACACACATCTATCGCATTATAAATGTACCCTAGCTCAAACTTACTGCATGTCTGTGTGTATGTATGTCCGTGTGTGAGAGAGTAGCTGATTGATGCAACCAGGTGTGATCCTGTGTGTGTGTGTGTGTGTGTGTGTGTGTGTGTGTGTGTGTGTGTGTGTGTGTGTGTGTGTGTGTGTGTGTGTGTGTGTGTGTGTCTGCACTGGTTCAGTTTTTGCTGACGAGAGAGTGGTACTTATATACACGCAGGCACTTGGATACATTTATCCATGCATGTGTACGTGTGTGTATTTGTGAGCGTGTGTGTATGTGCGTGTGTGTGTTACCTGTGAACCGGTTGCATATAGGATTGATTTTGAGATCTGGACGATTGTTGCCAACCCTCACAACAACAGTTGCCGGTTGGTTTGTGCCTGTCAGACAGATAAAAACGACAAACATCTGTAAAAAAGACAAACTGAAAGCAGAAAAGTTTGGTATTCACAAATTATGTCCTTCCTTCGTATCGTTGTTTCATTATACAGCGTGCCCAGGATATAAGAGATCCCCGGTTATAAGATAATATTCATTCAAGTCTGTCTTATATATTTTACGTGTAATTTTCCCCGGATATAAGAGATTCTTTTTCTTCACTCAGGACAACTCTCTTATATCCGGACTACACCGTATACGTAAGAAATTGATTGACAAATATACTAGCCAACACTTCTACACTTCTTCCAGTTATACTTCCAGAAGTTAGCAGGTTAACGAATTAAAGGTCGAACAGAAAAACAGTGTTTTATCAATCTACACTCGTTTGTTGTCGTTTCAAAGTGAATTCTTGGCATTAAGTTTGATGAAACAATTGAATTTATTGCAATTATTCAAGACTGCTGTGGAAAATGAAGAAGTAAGTTTAGCGAAAGTATGCGCGTGTGCGTGTGCGCGCGTGTGTGTGTCTATGTTTGTGTCTGTGTATCTATGTTGGTCTGTGTTACAAAGGCACATGTCCAACAACTTTCTAACCGGAATTCCATCCGTTAAGAATACAGTGACAGTTTTGTCATTCAGTTTTTGGCCACGCAAAGCCATGCACGAATACAAAATGAACATGAATATCATATGCACAAAACTGAAAACCAATTTGCCTCCATAATAAACACGTGCCAAGTGTGGGCTGGATATCCGAGAGAAAGTTCAATCGCAGAGGTTTGCGGTTCGAAACTGATCCGTGTCTGATCTTTTATACATCTTGAATACACACATTGAATTAACCCAAATTTTGGGAGAATATTTTGAGTTCCACACTAACTGCGCTTAACCAGACATACAGAAACACTCACCAACACCAGCACACACACACACACACACACACACACACACACACACACATACAAACACAAACAAACACGCACAATTGGAATTGTGTCGTTTGAGTTCAGAGCTCTCTTAAGCTCTCTTAAAAGTCAACAATGTAATCGCAAAAAAACTTGCACAATCAAATTTGTCGAGTATGCGTCGAAAATGCTCGCATATGTGTATTTGACCTAGGCGAAATTCTGTGTCAAAGTGCCGTATTCAATAATGCAATAGTGCACACACACACACACACACACACACACACACACACACACACACACACACACACATACGCACACGCACACACACATGCACGAACATTGGCACAAGACCACCCAAATACACGCGCGGTATTGGGAATTTGAGCATGAAAGCAAAAACAACCTCGTATTTCGTGGTTGGTGGCTACTCACACACACACATTCACATAGATATCAACACACCAGCACACACACACACTGACATACATACACACATGTGCCAACATAAAACAAACAAAATATTCGTGACAAATTGGCATGCATAACTTCTACGGTACGCGGTTAGCGATATACATGTGTGTTTTGTGTGTGTGTGTGTGTGTTTGTTTATTGGTGGTCAAGATTATAGCACGCCTCACACACACACACACACACACACACACACACACACACACACACACACACACACACACACACACACACACACACACACACTCGTGACGTGAAAATCACCCCCACAGACACACACACACACACACAATGCTAAACTAACAAAAAGAGACAAATTATGTAAATTAAAGAGAGATCTAAATTAGCTTGTATTTTTAACACGGCGTCAATTTTACAGTTTATCAGTGCATATGTCCATATATGTGTGTATGTGTCCATGTGTGTGTGTGTGTGTGTGTGTGTGTGTGTGTACGTATTTGTGTGTGTATGTGTCTGTGTGTGTGTGTTTGAGACTATACACACATATATATGCAATACACACATGCATGTACATACATGTATATACAAATATACAAACATATACATACACATATACACGTATATACTCAATGGTGTACGTTTACCAAAAAAGACCATGCTATTTCATATAAGAATATCTAAAATGTTTTAAAAATGTATCAAAATGGCTCCTTGGAGACATGCATGTATGTGTGTGTGTGTGTGTGCGTGTGTATGTATGTGTGTGTGTGTGTGTGTGTTTGAGACGTACCACAACAGCTGCGACCAAAATCCAGACGCACCAGCTGAACCATGTACGGTTCTAGCAGGTTGACATACCTGGTAACACAAGTGCACACACACATACACGCACACCTGTATTTCACACCTGTACTTCACACCTGTGCTCAGAGCCGTAGCTACCGCCTCCGCAACCACGGCCAGGGGAGGTCCGAGTGTTGAGGACACCGTTGCCTCACGCATGATATTGAAATATATCATAAACTAGCGCATGGAAGCATCGTAAGTCCTCAGGGAACTGAGGAGCTGCTCATACCTGCATTTTCCCAAAAGTCGGACCTCCATAATAATTATGCTTTATTTATAATGGTGGCACGACTCTTCCCGTTGTCAAAATCTTCCATTATAAAGATTTTGACAAGATTATTTGCGGATATATACGCAGACACACACACACACACACACACACACACACACACACACACACACATACACACAGTGGGTGAGTTACAGTGGTTAAAGTATGTGTGAAGGTTACAGTGTTAATGAGAGGCATAAAATAATTTTACAGCAACGTATAATGAAATACTTTCATTACAATACTTTGGTCTTTTCTAGCCTTGTTATAGCTCCTCATAGAAGAATGTTTAATGTACGAGTATTTCTACTTTTGCATCCAACAATTACAGTAATAAGCAATACATATAATAACTGTAAAGTAAATACTGTAAATACAAGTAATACATAGTGAATTACACTTAATTACAAGTATAACTGAATTAGTGTGGTCGCAATTTCAGTCTGAGATGCAATATCGGGGTAGCCAGGGAGAAAAGTTTGAGAACCACTGAAATATGGTGACATATGACCTCTTCACTCTTCCTCTCCTCCACCAATCAAATGAGCCCATCGCGCTTGATAACAGAGCTTTTCTGTCACAATTACTAATGATACAACAGAATCATGCGAGAGTCTCGATAATGTAACCTATACAGCAGGGGTTCATAACCTTTTGATGGTTCCATACCCCCAATAGAATGTGGAATATGGTCTCATATCCCTTTTTACTTGATTGTTCAAATAATTATCCACAATCATATTTTTTGTCAGTATGTCTTCCAGATCCACGAGAATTTCAATCGCTTGAATTTACTGTATACTTTAGATAACGCGGATTACTAGGAGAAAAAACATAATCAATAATAATTATTTTTCAGTGAAAGCAAAATTTATATAGTTAGAGTTATTTTTATTATACAAAAAAGTCCCAATCCCCGGACCTGTGGTTCCCATACCCCCCAAGGTTATGTATACCCCGATTAAGAACTCCTACTCTAGTAAGTCTCAATGAGTAATGTGTGAGTATCTTAATGAGTCATGTGTGAATATCTCAATGAGTCATGTGTGAGTATCTCGCTGAGTCATGTGTGAGTATCTCAATGAGTTACAGGTGAGCATCTCAATGAGTCACGTGTGAGTATCTCAATGAGTCATGTGTGAGTATCCAAGTGAGTCATGTGTGAGCATCTCAATGAGTCATGTGTGAGTATCTCAATGAGTCACAGGTGAGTATCTCAATGAGTCATGTGTGAGTATCTCAATGAGTCATGTGTGAGTATCTCAATGAGTCATGTGTGAGTCTCTCAATGAGTCACGTGTGAGTATCTCAATGAGTCATGTGTGAGTATCTCAATGAGTCACAGGAGATTCTCACCACAGTGGTGCAGTTTCTTGTTCGGTAAGCGTGCAAGTGGAAGGATCGAATCTGCTACTTGTGCTGCCGTCCACGGCTTTCTGAGGCACGCCTCCCTGAGCTGTCGAGGACTGCATCGGAGCCTTGCCCGCCGCCACGTTGATAACTGTTGTCGTACGGGGAAAAACACACTAATTAATTTCCACACATCAATTCCAGTAGCATGGGAAGAGTACAAGCACTATTACCACAAAGCGATGACATACTAAACAGAAAAATATCATTTTAATACATTTATTACAGCCTACACATTTGTTATTATATATATATATATATATATATATATATATATATACATAATTTATGCATTTACATGTAACTTTTTAATAAATTCAAATTGACAGTTTACTCATCGATACACTGTATAATGGAAATATCTTTATAAAAAGAAATATGGATTAACAGAACACTTATTACAAACCTTTATCTGAAATCTCTCTTGCAAATAGCCATGGCAAATTTGGAAGGACAAAAAAGACTATTGTTCTTTCAAAATTTGCTCATTAAGCAATAATTAATTTGAGTAATAATTCTCATCAGTATTTTTGGGTTATTTTTTATCAGATAAATATCACTTTTGTGTCTATTCTGGCGCATGATAATTACACATGCGAAAATGTGGAATCCATTGTTCATGTGTGTGTGAGTGTGTGTGTATGTGTGTGGGCGGACGGAACAATCAAACACACACATACACACACAAATTTATATACACACACACACATATTTTCGT
>OU696591.1:5611498-5723998 GCA_916048095.2 Sacculina carcini | reverse complement strand
GAGGAAAGGTTGGAGCCAAAAACTGAGTCCAACCTCAACGCCCAAATACTGAGTCCAACCTCCTCAATAGACTAAATTATTTACCATTCCTCGCGCTGCGTCGGGTGGACGGATATCCCTCTTATGGGATCAGCTCGCACTCTCGATTACAGTCTGGCATCGCCATACAAAATAAAAATGAATAATAATGTCGTACTGACAACAAACTATGATTCTCGCAAAAGTAACGGTTATTTTATTAAACTCCACCCGTTTGTTTGATTTAATTGTTTCATATTTTGCGTAATATCCAACATATCCTGTGGAAATTTCAACCTTCCGTAGAAGTTTTATTAGTGTTTTCAGAATTCTGCCTGTTCGTTGTTCAGCTATACTTCACTATTTTTATACTGTATTTTTTCAAAATTCAAACTTCTGTCAATTTTCGGACGCTGTCGTGTTTTACATGGAACATCACTATGTAGAATCACTTCACCAGAGTGGGCATTCTTATCAATTAAAACCCAAACGAATAATGCAAAAACTAAAATTATACCATATGAAAAACAAATTACTGCGAATAACAGCAAAAGCATAAACACAAAAATCGAAGCAATTATATGTGTGGTGAATAATAACAACAGCCAATTATAGCCAAACCAATCATGGTCATTAACCAATCAGAAATGAATTATCTCTCTCACACAAGTGTTCCACGTGGGATATAAACCCCGGTTTCATGAAGGACTGTCACTACACGACAAGCAGAGCCACTGAGAACAATGAAGTTTCTTGTAGCTGCGTGTCTGCTGTCTCTGGCGGTCTGTGTGCCGCTCGATTCTCGTGTCGAAGATGAAGATGAGTTGGAGATGCACGAGATGTGGGCTCCTACATACCAGGAGGTCCAGAGCAAGATGGGACTGGGCAAACGGGAGTCTCTGTCTAGATCAGGACAAGTTCTGGACGCCACCTACTGGAGAGGTATTGCCCAGGACATAATCTCCACCAAGCTGGCAGACCAGATCTACCACAAACAGGCAAAGAACGCAATCCTGTTTATTGGTGATGGTATGTCAATTCACACGCTAGCAGCAGCTCGCAAACGCAAGGGATTGCTCGCAGGTGATGATGTGCCTGAGCACACCATGCTTTCCTGGGAAACGTTCCCTTACACCGGTCTGTCCAAGACGTACAACTGCGATCGCTGGACTGCTGATTCCGCTTCTACAGCGACGGCATACTTGACCGGAGCTAAGGGTAACTTCTTGACGGTTGGAGTAGACTGTACCGTGACCATCTGGGACTGTGATGCTGTAAACGAGAACTCATCACCGAAATCCATCCTGCGGTATGGTGTGGAGGCAGGAAAGTGGGCTGGTCTGGTATCCACTGCTCGTATCACGCACGCTTCGCCTGCTGCCACATTCGGTCATACTGCTTACCGTACATGGGAGTCTGACGCCGACTTCAAGGCTATGGAGTGGATGACTGGACCGGTGAAAGACTCGTGCAAGAACAATATGAAGGACTTGTCATCGCAGTTTGTTGATCGTGAAGGTATTGATCTGAATGTGGCGTTCGGAGGAGGATGGGGTAAATTCCTGCCAAAGACAGTTGAGGGTGGTACCCGCCTTGATGGACGCGATCTTATCCAGGAATGGAAAGATAAACAAGCTTCCATGGGACGCACGTACGCTTATCTGTCGACCAAGGAAGAGCTGAACAGTTTTGATCCTTCCTCGGCCGATTACGTTCTCGGTTTGTTCGCCCGTAGTCATATGAATTACCGAGCCTTCCAGGGAGCTGATGAAGTCAGCCTTACTGAGATGGTGACAAAAGCTTTGGAGATCATGAAGAGGGCACCAAATGGCTTTGTGATGTTCGTTGAGGGAGCAAAGATCGACCATGGTCACCACTATGGAAACGCTTACACTGCCATTGATGAGACCTTGGAGCTTGAAGAGGTGGTGCAGCATGTGATGGACAACACAGACGAGTCTGAGACTCTGCTGGTGGTGTCCTCTGACCACGCTCACACCTTCAAGATCAATGGATACCCAGAACGTAGTCTGGACATGTTTGGACCTGCTTCGTTCTTGGCTGGCGGTATGCAGCGTGGTGGTTCTGCACCGAAGCCGGCACCGAAGCTTCCCTATCCTATCATGCAGTATTCCAACGGACCAGGAGGTGCTACCAGCTGGGAGGAGTTCAAGGAGAAGCGCGCTGCTCTCATGGACACCAGCGACTCTGCTGAATGGCGTGATCCTCACTACAAACAAGTTGCTGGAATCTACCTGCCGAAGGAGACTCACGGAGGAGACGACGTGGGAATTTTCGCTCGTGGTCCCGGAGCTCACTTGCTGCGTGGAAGTCTGGAGGAGAACGTCATCCACCACGTGATCAACTGGGCTCTGTGTCAGGGAGACCACATCACCGTTTGCGACAAATAACCAAAACTGAAAGGATGTTATCTAAATAATTACACTTATCATGGACTAACACTGGAAGATTGGTGGTGGAGCAGAAATGCATTTAAAATAATTGCTGTAATAAATAGAGTTTGAACTGCCAACGTGATTGTTTCATATATCTTCAGAAAAAATGAGATTTCAACCGAAATGCGTGAAAAAGCAAGAAAACAGAAAGAATTAGTTGGTTATCACGATACTCGTAAATCACCCAACCGTGGTCAGATATAAAGGGACATTATCAGACATAGCAAAGTACAAAATACCAATGGATTATGTTTGGCTTGTAATAACCCTATTTCTGCTTTAGAAAATGATACCATTCTGAATGATGCGCTCCCAACAGCAGAGGAAAATGCGCTCAGGTGAACCGGTTTGAAAGGAGCTGGTAACCTGTGGTTGGACGTCATGCCAGTCAAAAGTGTTGGTCTCAGTGAGTTGTTGCTGTGGTCATTAGCACCCAAGCGCAAACAGTTGGGCATTAATAGTACTCGTATCACCACAACTGCTACAGACAGACAGCGAAAACCGTCGACGAATAAAAAAAGAAAAAACAGACACACCCACACACTGTTCTAATTGAAAACAGCCAAGTTGATGCGTTGCTGCATCCCAATGATGACATATGGCAATTATGACATGTCAGGCAAACACTTCTGTTATACAATTAGATGACAAACTAGGATACATACGTACCAGGAATTAAATACCTTTAAAAAAGAACAACTATTCACAGTATTTGGCTCGATTTCGCTGGGGATGGTGGGGAGGGGGAACCTGGATCCGCTTATGCAGTGTGCAGTGGAAAGTAGTGCAATGATCGTCTGATAGCGCTCCACACACACACACCCACCCACACACACACACACACACACACACACACACACACACACACACACACACACACACACACACACACACACACACACACACACCCACACACACGGCCACAACCAGTCCAGTTGTGCTGCACGGACCACTTGATGCAGCCGAGACCGCCGGCTACTACTGGAGCCAGCATTTGGGCACGCGTCATTTGAGCGTATATTTACGCATTGGCCCGGCGCATTGTTTTCAATTTGATGACATTCAAGCGTGACTGACTAGGTGAAACCAGACTTGTGTGTGTGTGTGTGTGTGTGTGTGTGTGTGTGTGTGTGTGTGTGTGTGTGTGTGTGTGTGTGTGTGTGTGAGTGTGTGTGTGTGTGTGAGTTTGTGTGTGTGTGGCAAAAACTGGAATATCAGTCGGGCAAATTCCTTGTAGCACACAGGAAAATTAGTGCTGATCTATTTATTGTACTGATTCTCGTAGGAAATGTTCCGGGTCAAGTTGCCAGTGCAGCTATCTGGCAATTTACCTGAGCCAGATTAAACGCCAGGACCTAGAACATTAAGCCATTTGTCTCCCACGAGCTTTTCACTTAGACTTTGCCATAATTTGACCGTCTGTCACATTTATCACATACTCAAACAATAATTGCTTCAATTCCAATGGTGATGATTCCAATGATTCAGCAAATAACGATGATTAATTGTTGTGCAGACGCCAATTGAGAAATGGTAAATGTATCCAACGCACGAGCTACATTACTCCACAGCTTACAACATCCAGGAATGTGTTTTTCTTTGCAGCGAAATTAAGCTTGATAGAAATGAAGAACGCATTGCACGCTGGTCAACATTGATCACCACCATTAGAAGAACACATTATAATTTTCCTTTCTTGCAACTTCGGATGAGGTGAAGCAGTGGCGATGCCAGGAGCCTTCCGATGGGGGGGGGGCTGAAGGCAGAGCCGTTGCGAGGACTTATGAGGCCCCCCCCAGAAGGCAACACTTGGGGCCCTCCCGAAGGCAACACTTGGGGCCCTCCCGAAGGCAACACTTGGGCCCCCCCGAAGGCAACACTTGGGGCCCCCCATTATATATAAACCATAAAATAATGGATTTATTTATTTTACATAATCACATAATACAAGCTCAGGTGAAAACATCTGAGCAAAAAGGTAAAGGCTATACATAATATGATAAATTTTAATGTCATACGTGAAGCAACGGGGCCCCTCAACACTTGCCCCCCCGGCCGGGGGGTACGGGGGGCGGTTGCTACGGCTCTGGCTTAAGGGGGGCTAAGCAAAAAGTTGAGGGGGCTTGGCGAAACATGAAGAGCTACACTCGAACGCTGACTACATAATATAATAAGGGACTGGGGCAAACTGATTCAGTCCTCGAACTTGAACCAAAATTATACGACTTAATGTACAGTGGTAAGATATTGTAATGTCCATGATTATGATTTGGATGGGCTTAGGGGAGGGGCTTGGCATATTTTGGGGGAGGGGGTTCACCCCCCCCCCCCCCCCCCCCCCCCTTGGCGCCGCCACTAAGGTGAAGAAAATCTTCCTCTCTACAATGTTCCCGTTTGGCTCGGATCTTCTTCGTCGATTAGTTCCGTATATATGTGTCTGCGTCTGATTTTCGATGAAATTCACTGTAGGTCTGAATGGAGAAAGACAAGTATGATGATTTTGTGGTGCGACACACATTTCCTTTTGCGCTACCTGGCAACCCTACCAGCTCTGTGTATGTCGGTTAAATGGTTAAATGGTTAAATACCTAAGTGACAGCTGCTACACGGGAAGAAGACGAAGCTTATGAACACACAGGTGTGCCCCGTGCAGCTCGCTGCCACCGCAGAACCGACCCTCTCCACGCTATGGCGCCACAAGGACGTAAGACGTATTAGAGAGGGCCACCTCCCCAGAATGCATGGCACAACTCATGACTGATATCTGGTACCATCATTTTCTGCTGGGTGGACAGGGGCTGTGGTATTGTAGAATTCGCCCAATGAAATTCTGCTCCGCCGGGTTTGTGTGTATGTTTGTGTGCCATGTTTGTCCGTGTCATTGTGTATGTGTTGTTGGACCATGTATGCGTGATCTTGTTTGTACGTGTCCGGTTCGTCCTGTGTCTGTGAGTGTAAATACAGTCGGTCCAAAGCACTCACGTTGTTCAATTGTATAGCTCCATGGCTACCAAGCTCCACAATTCGGTTTGAAGAATCAAATTGCCACACCGATGCACCACGTATATTCGATAAAGATATCAACCCTATTGGTTTGTTGTTCGCTAGATTATAATATAATATAAGTAAATTCAGGTTTTCCATCTTTTGTTAAAATTTGCTCGTTGTAATGAATCTTTCGATATAATCGCCTTATTTCATTTGCGGAACAACTTCCTCATCCATTTTAAACACACACACACACACACACACACACACACACACACACACACACACACACACACACACACACACACACACACACACACACACACACACGCACACGCACACGCAGAGCTAATTAATAAACACAACAAACAAATAAAACACACAATATCTATCACAAACAAATTATGTGTGAAACATATAACTGTGGAAGGGAATGTGTTAGACCAGAGGCTCATTTATTTTGTCTTTTGATTTAATAATCCATTTGATTCCTCGATTATTTCTATTGATTCTTTCTTCGTTAGCTGTCATCTTGCTGACAAAAGCTTAACTTTTCTAACCCTCGTTCTCTCTACATGTTTTGGGCGTTTCCAGTGCATGAGGTAACAGTGCAGGGTGATAGTGCACTTGCACCTACCAAATACTACAGGATTTGTCTGTAATTAATAATATTAATAATGATACTAATTCTGATTGTTTCCGATGATTCCAGACCCCCACTGAATTGGCAAATATGGCACTTCAAAATTGTCGTTAAGTGTGTGGAAAAATGAAACAAAAAGCAAAAAACAAGAAATAGCAATGCACCGCTTTGGTGAACGCCTTTGTTAAGATGATGCAGTGATAATACATAACACACGTTCTACAAAGAAATAAGCTCAGGTGTCACCAATCACTGCCCACACAAATCAAACAATTAAGCAATTATTTACTGAGGTCTACACAGGTGCTCGTCTCACGGGTATATAAACCCGGTGCCTGCTCCTCATATTCGTGCTTACTTCATACCACCACAATGAAGTTTCTTGTAGCTGCGTGTCTGCTGTCTCTGGCGGTCTGTGTGCCGCTCGATTCTCGTGTCGAAGATGAAGATGAGTTGGAGATGCACGAGATGTGGGCTCCTACATACCAGGAGGTCCAGAGCAAGATGGGACTGGGCAAAAGGGAGTCTCTGTCTAGATCAGGACAAGTTCTGGATGCCACCTACTGGAGAGGTATTGCCCAGAACATAATCTCCACCAAGCTGGCAGACCAGATCTACCACAAACAGGCAAAGAACGCAATCCTGTTTATTGGTGATGGTATGTCAATTCACACGTTGGCAGCAGCTCGCAAACGCAAGGGATTGCTCGCAGGTGATGATGTGCCTGAGCACACCATGCTTTCCTGGGAAACGTTCCCTTACACCGGTCTGTCCAAGACGTACAACTGCGATCGCTGGACTGCTGATTCCGCTTCTACAGCGACGGCATACTTGACCGGAGCTAAGGGTAACTTCTTGACGGTTGGAGTAGACTGCACCGTGACCATCTGGGACTGTGATGCTGTCAACGAGAACTCATCACCGAAATCCATCCTGCGGTATGGTGTGGAGGCAGGAAAGTGGGCTGGTCTGGTATCCACTGCTCGTATCACGCACGCTTCGCCTGCTGCCACATTCGGTCATACTGCTTATCGTACATGGGAATCTGACGCCGACTTCAAGGCTATGGAGTGGATGACTGGACCGGTGAAAGACTCGTGCAAGAACAATATGAAGGACTTGTCATCGCAGTTTGTTGATCGTGAAGGTATTGATCTGAATGTGGCGTTCGGAGGGGGATGGGGTAAATTCCTGCCAAAGACAGTTGAGGGTGGTACCCGCCTTGATGGACGCGATCTTATCCAGGAATGGAAAGATAAACAAGCTTCCCTGGGACGCACGTACGCATATCTGTCGACCAAAGAAGAGCTGAACAGTTTTGATCCTTCCTCGGCCGATTATGTTCTCGGTTTGTTCGCCCGTAGTCATATGAATTACCGAGCTTTCCAGGGAGCTGATGAAGTCAGCCTTACTGAGATGGTGACAAAAGCTTTGGAGATCATGAAGAGGGCACCAAATGGCTTTGTGATGTTTGTTGAGGGAGCAAAGATCGACCATGGTCACCACTATGGAAACGCTTACACTGCCATTGATGAGACCTTGGAGCTTGAAGAGGTGGTGCAGCATGTGATGGACAACACAGACGAGTCTGAGACTCTGCTGGTGGTGTCCTCTGACCACGCTCACACCTTCAAGATCAATGGATACCCAGAACGTAGTCTGGACATGTTTGGTCCTGCTTCGTTCTTGGCTGGCGGTATGCAGCGTGGTGGTTCTGCACCGAAGCCGGCACCGAAGCTTCCCTATCCTATCATGCAGTATTCCAACGGACCAGGAGGTGCTACCAGCTGGGAGGAGTTCAAGGAGAAGCGCGCTGCTCTCATGGACACCAGCGACTCTGCTGAATGGCGTGATCCTCACTACAAACAAGTTGCTGGAATCTACCTGCCGAAGGAGACTCATGGAGGAGACGACGTGGGAATTTTCGCTCGTGGTCCCGGAGCTCACTTGCTGCGTGGAAGTCTGGAGGAGAACGTCATCCACCACGTGATCAACTGGGCTCTGTGTCAGGGAGACCACATCACCGTTTGCGATAAATAATTTCTTTATGATAATGATATTTACTTTTTCAGACTCGACCACCAATTTGGATTTTTTGTTGCAAAATTGTTGGCCGTTTTGGTATGCTTATGAATTTGTGATCAAACGAAACCCGGATAATCACCAAGTTGAATAAACGCATTGGAAATTGTCTTCTGTGTATCGTGTTTGGTTGATATACATTTTTCGTACACTGTGCTAAGCAAGCGTCAAATATGATACAAAAAATTCCAAAATAACACAATATTGCTGAGAAATAAGATCACACAATATCCTGTCGGCTGCGCCATGTAATACGTGTATTCACAAAACGATACGTAAGACTGAGCTTAAGTGAACACAATAGCCAGCGAACACATACACACCGCACACAGACATACACCAGGACGTTCCGCTAATAGACGCTGCACGGCTTGCAATATAATATTGCAGTGCTCAAGTAACCAAGCGAAGTATAGGCACATGTAGTATTTTACACACTGGATTAATGATGTTTCAACGTTATTTTCATTCGTTAAGAATGTTCTCCTGTATAGACGTATAGGTGGTTCAGTATTCGACCTGTCACTGTCCCTGGTAGTACTTCAGCCATGAAGGATTTCATCAACATTTTGCTTTGAGATTGGTATAGGCCGCTTCGCTCTTTGAGCAAGTTTCTGGTTTGGTGTGTAGCAAGCGTTGTATTTTGTAAGCCATAACTTTAGTGTTGCCCTAACGTTGAAACATCAATTGTATGGCTGAATTATTTAAGTAAAATCGTATAAATATATATTCTATTTTGTAACATTGGTCTTAGAATTAAAATGTACGCTTAATTTCTTATTTGTATCAATATTATCGGTTTGTACCGGCTAAGACTGAAATTCTAAGCGGTCACCAGATTGTTAAAAAGTTGGCGATTGTTGAGTTTTTGCTCATAAAACAATTCTTCAAAATAATTTCATTCTTCAATATTAAGATTGATAAATGCCGCGGTTGAAATCGGTTTAGCTGATTATATTTATTGAAGCTAGAATTATGCATAATTAATTGTACAAGCCGGTTTTCTCTAATATTTCCCAATCAACGCCGCTCAAACCTTTTACCTTTATGAATGTATGATAGTGTTATATTTCGGCGAGATGTATAGCACGTGACTAAACCTTAGAAATAACTAGCAAAATAACTAGAATTAGGTGACGTAGATATTTTCTCAATTTTTACAATTTTGATTATATTTTAAATCATCAATTTTGTTTTAGCAATTTTTCCTAGTTGCATGAATTTGAAGTTGTTAAAATTTTATTCAGTGATTGAGACAGATGCTTTCCTTACACTCTTAAAATGTGTTTTTTATTCTATGTTCGTGCGAAATATACTTGTTCTAGTTGAAAAAATGTGAAAAAGCGAACTTATATACAGATGCACACGCACACACATACTCAATCATTATCACACCATTTACGTCCACTTAACTTGCCCGCAACTAGAACACACATACACACATACACACAAGTTACACAATTAGAGGGTAAATATACGCAGATACAAATGCATACAGACAGAGCCGTTGCGAGGACTTATGAGGCCCCCCGAAGGCAACACTTGGGGGCCCCATTATAAATAAAGCACCAAATAATGAATTCATTTATTAGACATAATCACATAATAAAAGCTCAGGTGAAAACATCTGAGCAAAAAGGTAAAGACTATACATAATAAATATGATAAATTTTAATATCATACGTGAAGGAACGGGGAATAAAAACACTGTGAATGTTTGTGAATGAAACACTGTGAATAAAAACAAAACAAAACAAAACAAAACAAACAAAACACTAAACATTCGGGGCTCCCCGGCCGGGGGGTACGGGGAGCGGTTGCTACGGCTCTGCATACAGACACAAATTATCCCTTTAGAACCCATGTTACACATATGGAACATTTGTTTCTGTGGTTTTGCCGTGTAGACGCTTTGTTTATATGACTATTTGTGTTTATGTATAGAGTGATGAGGAGACACGTTGTTTGTGTATATTGTCGTTAGATGGCGTTACCAGTGTGTTAGCTGATTATATGTATGTGATCAATGGGCGGGCTTAGAGGGTGCGAGGAGAAGTAATGGGGAGTGCGGTGGTGGAGTGTGTGGCGTGAGCGTGGAACGGTTATTGTTGCGAGCGTGGAGCGCTTTGAGCTGTTGAATTGTGAGAATTTGCAGGTGAGGTTTTTATTGTATTAATTGTTTGTTTTCTGTCTCATCGCATTGTTCAACCTCATTCGTATTCGGTCATCTAATACAGCGGTCCCCAACTTTTTTTGCGCCACGGACCGGTTTAATGTCAGACAATATTTTCAGGGACCGGCCTTTGAGGTGTGGCGCATAAATACAACAAAATAACATGATATGACCTGCATGAAAACTGTTGTATTTTCTAAATATAACGCTAAATGTAGCTTTCTTTTTCTTGGAAGTCGTAGGCTCCTCTTCTGTCTCATGGCTGGGCTCTTCTGTCTCTGTCTTCTGTCTTTTCCCTTCGCAAAGAAACTTTCCAAAGACGTTTGTTTTTTACTCATTTTGCTGGCTCCTGGGTTTCACGTGACCGAGAAGAGCGCCTTGACCTGCGTCAAAAGTGACATAGACGGATGTTACAGAGAATCGGGTAATTTTTCAAAATAAAACATCGTTCAGATTCCGAAATCAATAAAACGGAAGCAATGTAAGTCATTTATTATTTCTGTGCGGCCCGGCACCAAACGACCCACGGACCGGTACCGGTCCTCGGCCCGGGGGTTGGGGACCACTGATCTAATACATCTCAAAACCACAATCTAACCGGCCACAATGGCAAAAATATCTCACGATATGATCAGGGCGTTTGCCGGCGATGGAGACGTTGTGGCGTGGTTGAAGAAAGCAACGTTGGTAGCAAAACTGCAAGGTGTATCTGACCTAGCCAGTTTCATTCCGCTGTATCTTGAGGGGGATGCGTTAGCGCTATATTTAGAGCTGCCTGAAGAGGCCCAGGACAATGCTGATCAGATTCAGCAAATGCTGATTGGAGCATTCACGGATGATGCGTTCACGGCGCATAGAAAGTTGTGTGAGAAAAGATGGAGCGGCGAATCTGTTGATGTATATGCCAATGAGATCAGAAGGTTGGCTGGACTGGCCAGTTTCGATAATGCAGGTGATGAGCATGCAACGAGACTCGCGTTTGTGAATGGATTTCCTGCCGACATCAGAGTCACGCTTCAGCGTTTACCGAATGTTCTAAAGATGACGACCAGCGAGCTGATTGCCCATGCCCGTGTGTTGGCTGCTAATAGAGCCGTGAATGTGGTGGCCGCCGGTGAAGCGGTCAGTGGGAGCAGGGAATCACAGCTGCGAGATAATGCTGCTCCGCGAAGATTCACCGGACGATGCTTCGTGTGTGGAGGGCCTCACATGGCACGCTACTGTAGCAAATGTAAACCAATCGTGTGTTATCGGTGCGGAAAAGACGTACACAAGTCATTTGAATGCAAGTCGGAAAACTTGAGTGGGGTGGCTTGTGCGCCAGCAGTCACTCCAATGAGCCAATAATGGCGCAATCGTCAGGCCTGCCAATTATTGACGTAACGATAGATGAGATGAAGGCGAAGGCATTGATTGATACTGGTTGTTCAGCTGTGGTCGTAAAAACGAGCTTTGTAAAATATATTGACGGTGAATGTGTGATGCTCGCGTTTGATGGTAGACAAGTGCAGTGTAGAGGTGAAGCGTGGATTACAGTGGGAGTACAGAATGAGTATGTGAAAGTGAAGACCATAGTGGTTGATGAGCTTGTTAGCAACATTGATATTGTGGTTGGAATGGATTTGATCAATCATTTGGGTGGAGTGACTGTGAGTGGGAAATCTGTTCGATTCGGACAACAGTCATGTTGTGCAATGGAGATGAAGTGTGACAGCGTGCCAGTACCAAATGTGCGTGAGAAAAACAGTAGAAATGATGGTCCGCAAAATCTGAGCAACGAGGATCCAGATTTTCGCGCGTCGTTTGATGGTGAAAGGTGGGAAGTCGAATGGTTAACGAAATTGCAGAATCCGGTACTAACAAAGAAAATTGGTTGTTACGAGAGGACACTTGATGATGCTGTGAGGGAAGAATTTGATGCCGAGGTGCGTAGGTGGGTTGACGAGAAGATTTTGGTGCCTTGGACGGGTACGCAAAATGTGGGTATATTGCCATTGCTAGCGGTCGTTCAACCTACTAAGAACAAAGTTAGACCAGTATTGGACTTCCGCGAGCTTAACTCTTTTTTGCACAGTCACACTGGAGATGATTTTATTGATGTATGCGGGGAAAAGTTAAGAGAATGGAGACGTATAGAAGGACCAGTATCGATCGTGGATTTGAAGGTTGTGTACCTCCAGGTTCACGTAGCAGAAAAATTGTGGAAACACCAATTAGTGAAATATGATGGAAATATATACTGTCTGACTAGAATGGGGTTTGGGCTGAGTTCTGTGCCTAAAGCCATGGCCCGAATTGTGCGTACGGTCCTACAGCAAGCGTCACTGGTTAAAAAAGCAACTGATTCGTACATAGACGATATCGTTGTGCAAGAGTCGATAGTGTCAGGTGCAGCGGTAGTTGACCATCTAGCCAAGTATGGGCTGAAAGCCAAATAACCGGTGCCGATTGAGCAAGGTGCTGTTCTTGGGTTGCAACTGCAAAAGAGCGAGCAGGGGCATTTGGTGTACCGCAGAGGGAACGTAGTACCTGCCGTACCGGACGATATGACGAAACGCCAATTGTTCTCACTTTGTGGCAAGTTGATCGGCCACTACCCCGTCGCCGGATGGCTGAGGCCCGCTTGCAGCTACCTCAAGCGTCATGCGGATTGTGTCGAGTGGGATGATGTTGTAGGGGATAACGTGTTGCGTTTGACAAAAGATATGGTTGAGAGGGTGACAGCGAATGACCCAGAGGGGGAACATGGCATGTTCGAAAAACTAATGACGGTATTGTGTGGTGTGACGCCAGCATGCTTGCCATTGGTGCAGCGATAGAAATTGACGGAAATATTGTCGAGGACGCATCGTGGCAGAGGAAGAAGGAAGATGTGCATCACATCAATGTTGCAGAATTAGAAGCTGTGTTGAAAGGAGTGAATCTGGCAGTGAAATGGAAGCTCGAGGAAATTGAGATTCGGACAGATTCCGCTACAGTAGCTGGATGGGTCGGTATACTGTTGACTAAAGAAAGAAGAGTTAAGAGCAAGGGTGCAGCCTAAATCCTCGTGAAACGACGGTTAGGTATACTGAGTGACTTGATTTCGGAGCTGGGATTGAGAGTTAGTGTGACCAGTGTTCCAACGACAGCAAATAAAGCGGATACACTAACTCGCGTTGAAAAGCAGTGGTTAGGATTGCCGGCGGTGCGGTCGAGAAATACGTCGCGCAGTCCTGAAGATAACGTGAATGTGTGCATGACATCTGTGAACGACGTGAGGGAAATGCACAACATGCATCACATGGGAGTTGACCGCACATTGTTCTTGGCACGACAGGTGGATCCCACTGTATCGCGAGAAGTTGTCCGGCGGGTTGTGCGAGGGTGTCAGCGATGCCAATCGATCGACCCAGCACCCGCGGTTCATACACCAGGCCATCTGAACCTAAGTGAGCCTTGGCGAAGATTGGCAATTGATGTGACACACTATCGTGTCCGTGAATACTTTTCTATGGTGGATTGCGGTCCTGGCAGGTTCGCAGTCTAGCGTGAACTTCGTAATGACACAGCTGAACAGGTTTGCAAAAATATTGATGAAGTGTTTCGTGAGAGAGGACCCGTATGTGAATTACTCATGGACAATAGCAGTGTGTTTCGGTCTCAACAAATGCAGCAGCTGATGAGGCGGTGGAAAATCATGCCATTTTATCGCGTTGCATACCACCCAAGCGGCAATGGTATCGTCGAGCGCCATCACCGCACCATAAAAGCGCTTGCTGAGAGAGCACAGGTACCACCAACAACGGCCGTGTTTTTGTACAATGTGTCACCCAGAGTTGGTGTGGAGCCCACGTCTATTCCTCATCGTAATGTGCATAACTATGAGTGGCGGCATCCATGCATAGAGACTACATCAGAGAGCAGCCAAGAGAGATGTTCGGTGGAAATTGGTGAAGAAGTCTGGGTGAAGCCGGCGGACGGACGGTGCACTTCACAATGGAACAGGGGTACCGTGACTGGTGTTCATTCGCGGAATGATGTGTCGGATGTGTGTTGTGTCGGCATTCCACGTCATGTTTTGGATATACGTCATGTTGTTGTTGAGTCGATCGGCGAAACTGAAGACGAAGATCAAGGTGTCGGAGGTGAACAGGTTGACCATGAGCCGGAAAGTGATCGACTTCCTCGTCGATCCGGAAGAGAAAGGCGGGCTCCTGAGTGGATGAGCGACTACACGGCGTAGTGATCTTTAGATCAAGGGGAGGTGTGGTTTTGCCGTGTAGACGCTTTGTTTATATGACTATTTGTGTTTATGTATAGAGTGATGAGGAGACACGTTGTTTGTGTATATTGTCGTTAGATGGCGATACCAGTGTGTTAGCTGATTATATGTATGTGATCAATGGGCGGGCTTAGAGGGTGCGAGGAGAAGTAATGGGGAGTGCGGTGGTGGAGTGTGTGGCGTGAGCGTGGAGCGGTTATTGTTGCGAGCGTGGAGCGCTTTGAGCTGTTGAATTGTGAGAATTTGCAGGTGAAGTTTTTATTGTATTAATTGTTTGTTTTCTGTCTCATCGCATTGTTCAACCTCATTCGTATTCGGTCATCTAATACATCTTAAAACTACACATTTTGAAGATATATTAAATGTTGAGATATCTACTGGATCAAATTTACCATATCTGACTCCTCACAATAGCGACTCGAACTTCACACCGCAGAACAAAGCGGTGCACACATCAAAGACGAATTAGACCGATAGACGGAAAATATCGTGAATTTATCCGAACAGGTTGATGCCAACACAAATATAGCTCGAAAATGCAAGCTCTGCTTAACCCTCCAGAATCCAAGGTGATATCCTGTATCCTGTGCATCAGCTGTTTCCCTGCATCCCTCAGCAAGCTGTAGTGGCGAATTTCCTCAATAGATGTTATTTTTATGTTGCACTGGTGTTACTCTGGGTTTTGGTGGTAAATTTTTTAGTGTTAGTTATATTTAGTATGTTATACTCTTATGAAACAAATGTTACATATGTGTAACATGGGTTCTGAAGGGATAAGTTGTGTCTGTATGCAGAGCCGTAGCAACCGCTCCCCATACCCCCCGGCCGGAGGGGCCCGAATGTTGAGGGGTCCCGTTGCTTCAACAACAACAACAACATATATTTAATATAGCGCACGATAAAATGCAAAGGCGCGAAAAACATGATAAAAGATAAAAGCTAGTGGAAAAAACAAACGTAAAACAGCACGCACAAGGAAAGACATACCGTGCACAACATGAGAAAAACAAGAACAATCAGAGGTAACAACATAAAAAACTGCAAAGAGTTCAAGAAACGCATTTATTCAGAAGAAGGAGCAAGAAGATGTTTGTGGAGAGCAGATGAAAAGGAAGCAAAGGAACTAATTTGATGAAGCTGAGGAGGTAGAGAGTTGTAGAGGCGAGGGGCAGAAAAGTAGAAGGACTTGGCCGACCAGGTGGACTCGTTGATGGCGGGAGGGCAGAAGAGTGGGACAGGGTATCGAGATGAGGGTCGTACTTGAGGTGACAGGAGTTCACGTAGGTAAGATGGGGAAGATGGAGACTTAATAATTTTGAAAACTAAACAGCAAATTTTGAAGCGAATTCTGAGGGGAGCAGGGAGCCAGCCAAGTTGACGGATGTAAGAGGAAGTCGGCGTTCTTGGAGGAAGTCTCAGAACAAAGCGGCATGAAAGATTAATGACAGATTGAAGTTGGCGAATCGTCTTGAGAGGCAAGTGAAGAAATAACGAATTACAGTAGTCCAGACGAGAGAAGATATATGCGTTAACGAGAAGAATTGCAGATGATTCATCGATGAGAGACCGGATAGGAAAAAAATTTCGTAGAACAAAGCGACAAGAGCGAGTGATGAGTGAAAAATTTCGGGTGAAAGAGAGTGTGGGGTCAAATACTACACCCAGGTTCCGAATGTGTGAGGCGAGTGATAAATTGAGAGTTGGAGGAGTGAGCCTGGGGGGATGAAAGACCATGAACTCAGTCTTGTCCGGGTTCAAAAGGAGCCGCCTTGATGAGGACCAAGATGAGATGTGCGTGATTAGGTCATGAGCAAGAGAGGAAGAAGTATGTGAGATAGGGAAGTATAGTTGCACGTCATCCGCATAAATATGAAAGGACAGAGGATAAGAACGAAGAAGAGGGCAAAGTGAAGATACATACAGGTTGAACAAGAGAGGACCAAGGAGAGAGCCTTGTGGAACACCAGAAGTCATATTTGCAGAATCAGACAGTGCGGAGTTACAGCGAACAGAGTAGGAACGGTTACTGAGATACGAAGATAGAAGAGAGAGTGCAGTAGAAGAGAGACCGGCATGTGCGAGATCCCGACAAAGAATAGAGTGATCAACTAGGTCAAAAGCGGAGGAAAAATCAAGTGATATGAGGAGAACAGAGTCACCGAAAGCAAAATTAGAGAAAATATCATTTTGGAGACAGAGGAGGAGTGTTTCCGTGGAATGTTTGGCAACAAATCCTGATTGGCACGGATCTAGAGCACCAGAAATGATAGGGAGGAGTTGATCGCGGATGGCGGATTCGAGAAGTTTGGAAGCAAGTGTAAGGATAGAGATAGGACGATAATTACAGGGAGAAGATGAGTCCAAACCCGGTCTTTTGAGGATAGGGGAAATGACAGCATGTTTAGAGGCCAAAAATTCTCCGTGAAGGAAGGACGAATTAATTAGGTGTGTGAAGAATGGCGCAAGTAGAATAATGGAATCGTGGAGGGCAGAGTATTTAATGGGGTCAGAAGGACAATTAGTGTGTTGGAGTTTGGATAGAAGACGAGCGACTTTGTACGGTGTAAGAAAATAAAAGGATGTGAGTGCATTACCAGAGGAGGAAAAGGAGAGAGGTTGTGAGACTACTGGTATTTTGGAGTGTAGAGTGGCAATTTTCTGAGAGAAGAAGGACGCGAATTGATCAGCAGTGATTTGGCAAGACTCCCGGGTGTTACGGCCTGAGAGGGCTTTCAGTGTGGACCAGCGAGAATGAGGGTGAGTTTTTAAGTTGTGTAATTTATATTGGAAAAACGAGGATTTAGATGAAGCTACTTCAGTGAGAAACAGTTTACGAGTAGTACAGAAGTGATTCCAGGAAGAAGAGTTGCGAAGGCGTCGCCAGGAGCGCTCACGCGCGCGACACTCCGCTCGCAGGCTTTGCAATTTAGAAGACCACCAAGGAGGAGGAGGGTTCATAGAGCGCACAATATGTTGACACAGGGGAAAAATTTGATCATTTATACAAGAGAGAGTGTCAGTTAAGAATGTGTGAAGAGAGGACGGAGAGAGAAATTGATAATCGGAAGGAGATAAAAGGGAGTTAACGAGAAAGCTAAATTTGGAGGAGTCAAAGTTTTTGAAGTTTCTGGATAAGCGGTATTTTCTAGAGGGCGGCTTGGGTGCAGATGTGAGATTAAGTTGAGTTGTGATAAGACTGTGGTCCGATAGAAGAGAGTCAGGTGGATAAGTAAAAATTCTAGGTGAGAAGCGTTTAGCAGAAGTTGGTGTGCAAATTACAAGGTCAAGAGTGTGGCCAGATAAGTGCGTAGGTTCATCATTGACTATATTTAGATCCCATGAACTCAGAAGGTGGATGAAATCAGATGCAAGATCATGAGAGGAGGGAGAGTCTACCCATATGTTGAAGTCGCCAATAATCACAAAGTTGTCCGAGAAAAGCTCATTAAGTCGTGAAACTAAATCATCAAAATCCGTTAGAAAATGAGGAGCTGAGCCGCGGTGATTATGGCGATAAATCAGAGCTATACCCACTTTGGGAAGTGAAGGGAGAGACAATGAAAAACCAAAAAATTCAAAAGATATACAAGAGCACAAATAATCAGGAATCATAGATAGATTCACAGAAGAATAAAAAATAACACCGACACCACCACCATTAGCTTTAGAAGAACTGGCCGAGCGAGATTTATGAAGGAATTTCATGTTGGAAGGCAATTGTGCATTAAAATTAAAATTTTGCAATTGTGCAATTTGTAATAATGCAATTAATTTTTCAATTTTTCAATTGTGCATTAAAATTGTGCAATTGTGCTTCACGTATGATATTAAAATTTATCATATTTATTATGTATAGCCTTTACCTTTTTGCTCAGATATTTTCACTTGAGCTTGTATTATGTGATTATGTCTAATAAATGAATTCATTATTTGGTGCTTTATTTATAATGGGGGCCTCAAGTGTTGCCTTCGGGGGGGGGCATAAGTCCTCGTAACGGCTCTGTCTGTATGCATTTGTATCTGCGAATATTTAGCCTCTAATTGTGTAACTTAAGTGTGTATGTGTGTGTGTGTGTGTCAGTGTGTGGGTTCTAGTTGCGGGCAAGTTAAGTGGACGTAAATGGTGTGACAATGATTGAGTATGTGTGTGCGTGTGCATCTGTATACAAGTTCGATTTTTCACATTTTTTCAACTAGAACAAGTATATTTCGCACGACCATAGAATAAAAAACACATTTTAAGAGTGTAAGGAAAGCATCTGTCTCAAGCACTGAATTTAATTTCAACAACTTCAAATTCATGCAACTAGGAAAAATTGCTAAAATAAAATTGAAAATTTAAAATACAATAAAACTTGTAAAAATTGAGAAAATATCTACGTCAGCCTAATTCTATACCATTCACAAGTCAATTTGGCAAAAGTGAAAATCAATTTGGCAAAATTGAAAATAAATTTGGTAATTCTTACAAATTTAGGTGGTAGTCGCATTGATAATGCATAATCATATTGTTTATTAGTGTTTAGTAACAAATATATTACTCATGCAAATGATATCAATTAATGTTTTATGTTCAAGAAAATATATATATTCTTCTGTGCAAACAACTGCCCTATGGCGCGCACTCTATCAGCCAATATATCAGTGTCAGCGTATAGTCACTGTTCTCGGAGAGCACTCGCGAGCAAATCGTGCACACACACACACACACATCTACAGAAACATCACACTTTCAGAGACGGTACATTCCGTCTTATGGCAAGTGTTCAGGCATCACGTGTGTATAGCGCTTGTCGTTGCTAGCCATCTGTACTATGTTTAATATTGTACGGTCTATATTTTGTATATGGTGTCCATTTGTGTGTTCGAGGTAGTGTGAGTGTGTGTGTAGGTAGTGTGTATGTTGTATGCACGTGCTATGAGCGAGCAGGGGGATACAGGGGGTGGGGCAGTGCGCGCCATAGGGCAGTGCGCGCCATAGGGCAGTTGTTTGCGCAGAACGTTTGTGCGTGTTTGTTAGTGAATGTGTTTCAGTGGGCCATGTTGCGTTGTGATTGTGTTGAGTTGTGATATATTGCTTTGTTGCTAGAATTTAAGTACACGCGCTGGTGGTATATACGCTGACATTGCTATATTGGCTGATAGAGTTCCTCATAAAGTAAGTACATACGGTACATATCTGCATTGTAATTGTAGTACATACCATAGCACATAATTGTATAGTACATAGTAAGTAGTACATATCTGTGTTTTACGACTAATGCTAAATTGTTCATGTGAAATACAATAAAATTTACTGATAACAATTAAGTTTGATATTTAATGTCAAATGAATAACATACATTTTGGTTCTAACTGGGACAATTTTGATTTCAATTGGGACAAATGAAATCGTAAAAAGTATAGTTTATTTTATTATTAACCTTGAATCGGAGCTAAGCCCAATCACTTAATAGATCATTTTGATGCTAATATAATGGACTTCATCAACAAATATATCCCTACATGACAGCTTCTTAAACTATATATATTCTTAAACATAAAACATTAATTGATATCATTTGCATGAGTAATAAACTTGTTACTAAAACACTAATAAACAATATGATTATGCATTATCAATGCGACTACCACCTAAATTTGTAAGAATTACCAAATTGATTTTCACTTTTGCCAAATTGATTTTCACTTTTGCCAAATTGAATTTCACTTTTGCCAAATTGATTTTCACTTTTGCCAAATTGACTTGTGAATGGTATAGTTATTTTCTAGATATTTCTAAGGTTTAGTCACGTGCTAGACATATCGCCGAAATAAAACACTACGTCTATCATATATCCATAAAGGTAGAAGGTTTGAGCGGCGTTGATGGGGAAAAATTAGAGAAAACCGGCTCGTACAATTAATTATGCATAATTCTAACTTCAATAAATAATATCAGCTAAACCGATTTCAACCGCGGCATTGATCAATCCTAATATTGAAGAATGAAGTTATTTTGAAGAATTGTTTTATAAGCAAAAACTCAACAATCGCCAACCTTTTAACAATCTGTTGACCGCTTAGAATTTCAGTCTTAGCCGGTACAAACCGATAATATTGATACAAATAAGAAATTAAGCTTACGTTTTGATTCTAAGACCAATGTTACAAAATAGAATATATATTTATATTATCCACATGATTTAGAAATGTTAAAAAATTAATGTATCTATTATACAAATGACACACCATGCTTGAATAATTCAACCACACAATTAGATGTTTTAACGTTAAGTCAACACTAAAGTTATGGCTTACAACATACAACCCTTGCTACACACCAAACCAGAAACTTGCTCAAAGAGCGAAGCGGCCTATACCAATCTCAAAGCAAAATGTTGATGAAATCCTTCATGCCTGAAGTCCTACCAGGGACAGTGACAGGTCGAATACTGATCCACTTATACGTCTATACAGGAGAACATTCTTAACGAATGAAAATAACGTTGAAACATTAATAGTCCAGTGTACGAACAATTTCTATTAACCAAACACGACACACAGACGACAGTTTACAATGCGTTTATTCAACTTGGTGATTATCTGGGTTTCGTTTGATCACAAATTAATGAACATACCAAAACGACCAACAATTTTGCAACACAAAATCCAAATTGGCGGTCGACTCTGAAAAAGCAAATATCATTATCAAACGGTGATGTGGTCTCCCTGACATAGAGCCCAGTTGATCACGTGGTGGATGACGCTCTCCTTGAGACTTCCACGCAGTGAGTGAGCTCCGGGACCAAGAGCGAAAATTGTGTTGGCAATCAGCCAATTCGCAACAATCAAACAATTAAGCAATTATTGACTGAGGTCTCCACAGGTGCTCGTCTCACGGGTATATAAACCCGGTGCCTGCTCCTCATATTCGTGCTTACTTCATACCACCACAATGAAGTTTCTTGTAGCTGCGTGTCTGCTATCTCTGGCGGTCTGTGTGCCGCTCGATTCTCGTGTCGAAGATGAAGATGAGTTGGAGATGCACGAGATGTGGGCTCCTACATATCAGGAGGTCCAGAGCAAGATGGGACTAGGCAAACGGGAGTCTCTGTCTAGATCAGGACAAGTTCTGGACGCCACCTACTGGAGAGGTATTGCCCAGGACATAATCTCCACCAAGCTGGCAGACCAGATCTACCACAAACAGGCAAAGAACGCAATCCTGTTTATTGGTGATGGTATGTCAATTCACACTCTGGCAGCAGCTCGCAAACGCAAGGGATTGCTCGCAGGTGATGATGTGCCTGAGCACACCATGCTTTCCTGGGAAACGTTCCCTTACACCGGACTGTCCAAGACGTACAACTGCGATCGCTGGACTGCTGATTCCGCTTCTACAGCGACGGCATACTTGACCGGAGCTAAAGGTAACTTCTTGACGGTTGGAGTAGACTGCACCGTGACCATCTGGGACTGTGATGCTGTCAACGAGAACTCATCACCGAAATCCATCCTGCGGTATGGTGTGGAGGCAGGAAAGTGGGCTGGTCTGGTATCCACTGCTCGTATCACGCACGCTTCGCCTGCTGCCACATTCGGTCATACTGCTTACCGTACATGGGAATCTGACGCCGACTTCAAGGCTATGGAGTGGATGACTGGACCGGTGAAAGACTCGTGCAAGAACAATATGAAGGACTTGTCATCGCAGTTTGTTGATCGTGAAGGTATTGATCTGAATGTGGCGTTCGGGGGAGGATGGGGTAAATTCCTGCCAAAGACAGTTGAGGGTGGTACCCGCCTTGATGGACGCGATCTTATCCAGGAATGGAAAGATAAACAAGCTTCCCTGGGACGCACGTACGCTTATCTGACGACCAAGGAAGAGCTCAACAGTTTTGATCCTGCTTCGGCCGATTACGTTCTCGGTTTGTTCGCCCGTAGTCATATGAATTACCGAGCCTTCCAGGGAGCTGATGAAGTCAGCCTTACTGAGATGGTGACAAAAGCTTTGGAGATCATGAAGAGGGCACCAAATGGCTTTGTGATGTTCGTTGAGGGAGCAAAGATCGACCATGGTCACCACTATGGAAACGCTTACACTGCCATTGATGAGACCTTGGAGCTTGAAGAGGTGGTGCAGCATGTGATGGACAACACAGACGAGTCTGAGACTCTGCTGGTGGTGTCCTCTGACCACGCTCACACCTTCAAGATCAATGGATACCCAGAACGTAGTCTGGACATGTTTGGTCCTGCTTCGTTCTTGGCTGGCGGTATGCAGCGTGGTGGTTCTGCACCGAAGCCGGCACCGAAGCTTCCCTATCCTATCATGCAGTATTCCAACGGACCAGGAGGTGCTACCAGCTGGGAGGAGTTCAAGGAGAAGCGCGCTGCTCTCATGGACACCAGTGACTCTGCTGAATGGCGTGATCCTCACTACAAACAAGTTGCTGGAATCTACCTGCCGAAGGAGACTCACGGAGGAGACGACGTGGGAATATTCGCTCGTGGTCCCGGAGCTCACTTGCTGCGTGGAAGTCTGGAGGAGAACGTCATCCACCACGTGATCAACTGGGCTCTGTGTCAGGGAGACCACATCACCGTTTGCGACAAATAATTGACGTCATTGATGGAGCCAACTATTGCTAGAACTGCCATGTTCCCAAGATGACTGAAATCCAGAAAAAACATCGCGGGCATATGCTGAACATATATAGACTATTGTTTGTGACGGTTGAAGAATAAACGAACTGAATTGTGAACAATGAATTTAACAGGTGTGACTTTCACACATTGCCATATACACTGTCGATTGAATTTAAAAAAGAATGTGGCAAATTAAATGCTGATTCATTGAGCGTTTGCGTAGTCATCACAACACGTACACAAAATCGTAAAACTTGATCAAAGCGTTGATCAAAGTTAATTCATAGCTCCAAATCGCTCATAATGTTCGATAACAATCGATTTCGCCTTGTCTATTGATTTAATGAACCAGTTGAAATAAAGAGATCGTGGACGCCATCAATTGCATCGCTCCAATCCTCATGTACCTTGACCAGCAAGAGGCACAGAGAGAAGAGCAGTAACATTATCAAATGAAAACATACCGCACAAGAAATCAGGTGAAACTGAATCAGAAACGCCCACACAAGATGAACAGCTTCACCACGAACAGCAACATGAACATTACAGGATGAGCCGAATAGAGAAGGGAGAGAAGCAAGCCAGAAACTCAACGTGACACATTTCGATAGTGGCTATACCACAGGAAGACTGGGTCCACAGCTATGGCTGGAGGTAATGATATTTTATTAGTAATCCCACAAATGAAAAATGATGACACAACTAAGCATCGGTTGAGTCTTATTGTCACGTGGTGTCACATTTTAAACAAAATAACACCGAACAACCTAGCGAGTACACTTTCACCCCAACAATCTGAAGGAGAGTAATGGCTGCTTAAACAATTGAGGTTCCTTTCTATTATTCCATAAACTTCATAAGATATCATTTCGAAGATATATTAAATGTTGAGATCTCTACTGGATCAAATTGATAATATCTGACTCCTCACAATAGCGACTCGAACTTCACACCGCAGAACAAAACGGTGCACACATCAAAGACGAATTCGACCGATAGACGGAGAATATTGTGAATTTATCCGAACAGCCAACACAAATATAGCTCGAAATTGCAAGCTCTGCTTAACCCTCCAGAAGTCATGGTGATATCCTGTATCCTGTGCATCAGCTGTTTCCCTGTATCCCTCAGCAAGCTGTAATGGCGTATTTGCTCAATAGATGTGATTTTTATGTTACTCTGGGTTTTGGTGGTAAATTGTTGAGTGTTAGTTTTCTTTAGTATGTTATACTCTTATGAAACAAATGTTACATATGTGTAACATGGGTTCTAAAGGGATAAGTTGTGTCTGCATGCATTTGTATCTGTGTATATTTCGCCTCTGATTAAGTGGAGATTAAGTTAAGTGGACTTAAATGGTGTGATAATGATTGAGTATGTGTGCGCGTGTGCATCTGTATATAAGTTCGCTTTTTCACATTTTTTCAACAATTATATTTCGCACGAACATACAAGAATAAAAACACTTGTAAAATAAAAAACACATTTTAAGAGTGTGAGGAAAGCATCTGTCTCAATCACTGAATTAAATTTTAATAACTTCAAATTCATGCAACTAGGAGAAATTACTAAAATAAAATTGTTAATTTAAAATAAAATAAAATGGCTCAAAATTGAGAAAATATCTACGTCAGCCTAATTCTAGTAATTTTCTAGATATTTCTAAGGTTTAGTCACGTGCTAGACATCTCGCCGAAATAAAACACTACATCTATCATATATCCATAAAGGTAGAAGGTTTGAGCGGAGTTGATGGGGAAAAATAAGAGAAAACCAGCTCATACTATAAATTATGCATAATTCTAACTTCAATAAATAAAATCAGCTAAACCGATTTCAACCGCGGCATTTATCAATCCTAATATTGAAGAAAGAAGTTATTTTGAAGAATTGTTTTATGAGCAAAAACTCAACAATCGCCAACCTTTTAACAATCTGGTGACCGCTTAGAATTTCAGTCTTAGCCGGTATAAACCGATAATATTGATACAAATAAGAAATTAAGCTTACATTTTGATTCTAAGACCAATGTTACAAAATAGAATATATATTTATACGATTTTACTTAAATAATTCAGCCACACAATTAGATGTTTTAACGTTAATGCAACACTAAAGTTATGGCTTACAACATACAACCCTTGCTACACACCAAACCAGAAACTTGCTCAAAGAGCGAAGCGGCCTATACCAATCTCAAAGCAAAATGTTGATCAAATCCTTCATGCCTGAAGTCCTACCAGGGACAGTGACAGGTCGAATACTGATCCACTTATGCGTCTATACAGGAGAACATTCTTAACGAATGAAAATAATGTTGAAACATTCATAGTCCAGCGTACGAACAATTTCTATCAACCAAACACGACACACAGACGACAGTTTACAATGCTGTCGCTGATGGGCATGATGCCGCTAGCGATCAGTCCCAGTGGCTGTGGCAGCAGGTGTGCCGTGAACCAGTGGCGTAGTGTACGAGTGACGGAGGGTGTGAGACCCAGTCACTCACTAACGCCAACTGCAGCGCACTGGAACGACAGGCTGTGCCCTGTCTGTCGACCCGAAATCGACTACCCTACAGCGCGACGCTCGGTATAAAAACCTTCCGTCTTGCTAAGAGACGTCCGAGCTGGGAGTGCACCGCTAAGTGACACTAGCCACACTCGACGGTTTAAAGCGAACGTCTGATGCCTCAGAATCAAATGTGCTCAAGCCCACCTCTATGGATGTCTGTCTCGGAGGAATAACCGGCTACGGTATTCAGTCCAAGACAGGCGGCAGAGCACAATCTATCCTTGGCAAAACGCTGTGAGGGCGATGTGGTCTTTAAAAAGACCGAAATGTATGTTGCGTAGGTTAATTCGCTAATTGTACAGGGAGCGGCAGCGGTACCGTGGAGACCACTCAAACTCAGAGCCGACGACGTGAAAGAGACCTTTATTGCCGAAAGTGCACGCTTTATATACCGCACGTTGTAACCGTACGGTGTAGTGTTACACGTGACGTCACTGCTACCGTGTGCAACATGATGAATGTGTATGTGTGTGTGTGTGTGTGTTGTGTGTGCGTGTGTGTGTTTGTGTGTGTGTGTGTGTGTGTGTGCGTGTGTGTGTGTGTGTGTGTTTGTGTGTGTGTGTGTGTGTTTGTCTGACGAGCATGCGCGTCTAATATTTTGTGATATATAAAACAGCAATAACAATCAAAACCATATACAAATACCGTGCACACATAATTGTTATATAACGGAATTAATACGTAATGACACTCGCGGTAATACAGTGACAGTGATATAGTGGCATTCATATAATTGGCAAATGCAAATACAATAAAACAGTGTACACATTTGACATACATGGAACAGAATTGATGTGTGTGGCTACAATGCGTTTATTCAACTTGGTGATTATCTGGGTTTCGTTTGATCACAAATTAATTAACATACCAAAACGGCCAACAATTTTGCAACACAAAACCCAAATTGGCGGTCGACTCTGAAAAAGCAAATATCATTATCATAAAGAAATCATTGATCGCAAACGGTGATGTGGTCTCCCTGACATAGAGCCCAGTTGATCACGCGCTGGATGACGTTCTCTTCAGACTTCCACGCAGTGAGTGAGCTCCGGGACCAAGAGCGAAAATTGTGTTGGCAATCTGCCAATTTGCACCAATCAAACAATTAAGCAATTATTTACTGAGGTCTCCACAGGTGCTCGTCTCACGGGTATATAAACCCGGTGCCTGCTCCTCATATTCGTGCTTACTTCATACCACCACAATGAAGTTTCTTGTAGCTGCGTGTCTGCTGTCTCTGGCGGTCTGTGTGCCGCTCGATTCTCGTGTCGAAGATGAAGATGAGTTGGAGATGCACGAGATGTGGGCTCCTACATACCAGGAGGTCCAGAGCAAGATGGGACTAGGCAAACGGGAGTCTCTGTCTAGATCAGGACAAGTTCTGGACGCCACCTACTGGAGAGGAATTGCCCAGGACATTATCTCCACCAAGCTGGCAGACCAGATCTACCACAAACAGGCAAAGAACGCAATCCTGTTTATTGGTGATGGTATGTCAATTCACACTCTGGCAGCAGCTCGCAAACGCAAGGGATTGCTCGCAGGCGATGATGTGCCTGAGCACACCATGCTTTCCTGGGAAACGTTCCCTTACACCGGTCTGTCCAAGACGTACAACTGCGATCGCTGGACTGCTGATTCCGCTTCTACAGCGACAGCATACTTGACCGGAGCTAAAGGTAACTTCTTGACGGTTGGAGTAGACTGCACCGTGACCATCTGGGACTGTGATGCTGTCAACGAGAACTCATCACCGAAATCCATCCTGCGGTATGGTGTGGAGGCAGGAAAGTGGGCTGGTCTGGTATCCACTGCTCGTATCACGCACGCTTCGCCTGCTGCCACATTCGGTCATACTGCTTACCGTACATGGGAATCTGACGCCGACTTCAAGGCTATGGAGTGGATGACTGGACCGGTGAAAGACTCGTGCAAGAACAATATGAAGGACTTGTCATCGCAGTTTGTTGATCGTGAAGGTATTGATCTGAATGTGGCGTTCGGAGGGGGATGGGGTAAATTCCTGCCAAAGACAGTTGAGGGTGGTACCCGCCTTGATGGACGCGATCTTATCCAGGAATGGAAAGATAAACAAGCTTCCCTGGGACGCACGTACGCTTATCTGTCGACCAAGGAAGAGCTCAACAGTTTTGATCCTTCCTCGGCCGATTATGTTCTCGGTTTGTTCGCCCGTAGTCATATGAATTACCGAGCCTTCCAGGGAGCTGATGAAGTCAGCCTTACTGAGATGGTGACAAAAGCTTTGGAGATCATGAAGAGGGCACCAAATGGCTTTGTGATGTTCGTTGAGGGAGCAAAGATCGACCATGGTCACCACTATGGAAACGCTTACACTGCCATTGATGAGACCTTGGAGCTTGAAGAGGTGGTGCAGCATGTGATGGACAACACAGACGAATCTGAGACTCTGCTGGTGGTGTCCTCTGACCACGCTCACACATTCAAGATCAATGGATACCCAGAACGTAGTCTGGACATGTTTGGTCCTGCTTCGTTCTTGGCTGGCGGTATGCAGCGTGGTGGTTCTGCACCGAAGCCGGCACCGAAGCTTCCCTATCCTATCATGCAGTATTCCAACGGACCAGGAGGTGCTACCAGCTGGGAGGAGTTCAAGGAGAAGCGCGCTGCTCTCATGGACACTAGCGACTCTGCTGAATGGCGTGATCCTCACTACAAACAAGTTGCTGGAATCTACCTGCCGAAGGAGACTCATGGAGGAGACGACGTGGGAATTTTCGCTCGTGGTCCCGGAGCTCACTTGCTGCGTGGAAGTCTGGAGGAGAACGTCATCCACCACGTGATCAACTGGGCTCTGTGTCAGGGAGACCACATCACCGTTTGCGACAAATAATTGACGTCATTGATGGAGCCAACTATTGCTAGAACTGTCATGTTCCCAAGATGACTGAAATCCAGAAAAACATCGCGGGCATATGCTGAACATATATAGACTATTGTTGTGACGGTTGAAGAATAAACGAACTGAATTGTGAACAATGACTTTAGCAGGTGTGACTCTCACACATTGACAAATACACTGTCGATTGAATTTTAAAAATAATGTGGCAAATTAAATGCTGATTCATTGAGCGTTTGCGTAGTCATCACAACACGTACACAAAATCGTAAAACTTGATCAAAGCGTTAATCAAAGTTAATTCATAGCTGCAAATCACTCATAATGTTCGATAACAATCGATTTCACCTTGTTTATTGATATCAATGAACAAGTTGAAATAAAGAGATCGTGGACGCCATCAATTGCATCGCTCCAATCCTCATGCACCTTGACCAGCAAGAGGCACAGAGAGAAGAGCAGTAACATTCTCAAATGAAAACATACCGCACAAGAAATCAGGTGAAACGGAATCAGAAACGCCAATACAAGATGAACAGCTTCACCACGAACAGCAGCATGAACATTACAGGTTAAGCAGAATAGAGAAGGGAGAGAAGCAGGCCAGAAACTCAACGTGACACATTTCGCTAGTGGATATACCATAGGAAGAATGGGTCCACAGCTATGGCTGGAGGTAATGATATTTTATTGGTAATCGCACAAATGAAAAATGATGACACAACTAAACATCGGTTGAGTAAACTTTCACCCCAACAATCTGAAGGAGAGTAATGACTGTTCTGAAACAATTGAGGTTCTTTTCTGTTATTCCATAAACTTTATAAGGTATCATTTTGAAGATATATTAAATGTTGAGATCTCTACTGGATCAAATTGATAATATCTGACTCCACACAATAGCGACTCGAACTTCACACCGCAGAACAAAACGTTTTGTGGTGCTCCGTGGTGCAGTTGTTAGCACACTCGCCTCACAAGCGGGAGGTCCGTGGTTCGAAACCCGGCGGAGGAGAATTTCATTGGGCGAATTCTACAATCCCACAGCCCCTGTCAGCCCAGCAGTAAATTGTACCAGATATCAGTCATGAGTTGTGCCATGCCTTCTGGGGAGGTGGCCCTCTCTAATACGTCTTACGTCCTTGTGGCGCCATAGCGTGCAGAGGGTCGGGTCTGCGGTGGCAGCGAGCTGCACGGGGCACGCCTGTGTGTTCGTAAGCTTCGGCTTCTTCCCGTGTAGCAGCTGCCACTTAGGCATTTAACCTTTTTTAACCTTGCACACATCAAAGACGAATTCGACCGATAGACGGAAAATAACGTGAATTTATCCGAACAGGTTGATGCCAACACAAATATAGCTCGAAAATGCAAGCTCTGCTTAACCCTCCAGAAGCCAAAGTGATATCCTGTATCCTGTGCATCAGCTGTTTCCCTCCATCCCTCAGCAAGCTGTAGTGGCGTATTTCCTCAATAAATGTGATTTTTATGTTGCACTGGTGTTACTCTGGGTTTTGGTGGTAAATTGTTGAGTGTTATTATTCTTTAGTATGTTATACTCTTATGAAACAAATGTTCCATATGTGTAACATGGGTTCTAAAGGGATAAGTTGTGTCTGTATGCAGAGCCGAAGCAACCGCCTCCCGTACCCCCCGGCCGGGGCCCCCGAATGCTTAGGGGCCCCGTTGCTTCACGTATGATATTAATATGCATCATATTTATTATGTATAGCCTTTACCTTTTTGCTCACCTTTTTGTTTTCACCTGAGCTTGTATTATGAGTTTATGTCAAATAAATGAATTCATTATTTGGTGCTATATTTATAATGGGGGCCCCAAGTGTTGCCTTCGGGGGGAGGGGCATAAGTCCTCGCAACGGCTCTGTCTGTATGCATTTGTATCTGCGTATATTTAGCCTCTAATTGTGTAACTTGTGTGTATGTGTGTGTGTGTGTGTGTGTGTGTGTTCTAGTTGCGGGCAAGTTAAGTGGACGTAAATGGTGTGATAATGTTGGAGTATGTGTGTGCGTGTGCATCTTTATATAAGTTCGATTTTTCACATTTTTTCAACTAGAACAAGTATATTTCGCACGAACATAAAATAATAAAAAACACATTTTAAGAGTGTAAGGAAAGCATCTGTCTCAATCACTGAATTAAATTTTAATAACTTCAAATTCATGCAACTAGGAAATATTACTAAAATAAAATTGATAATTTAAAATAAAATAAAATGGCTCAAAATTGAGAAAATATCTACGTCAGCCTAATTCTAGAAATTTTCTAGATATTTCTAAGATTTAGTCACGTGCTAGACATCTCGCCGAAATAAAACACTACATCTATCATACATCCATAAAGGTAGAAGGTTTGTGCGGCGTTGATGTGGAAAAATGAGAGAAAACCGGCTTTTACAATTAATTATGCATAATTCTAGCTTCAATAAATAAAATCAGCTAAACCGATTTCAACCGCGGCGTTTATCAATCCTTATATTGAAGAAAGAGGTTATTTTGAAGAATTGTTTTATGAGCAAAAACTCAACAATCGCCAAGATATTAACAATCTGGTGACCGCTTAGAATTTCAGTCTTAGCCGGTACAAACCGATAATATTGATACAAATAAGAAATTAAGCTTACATTTTGATTCTAAGACCAATGTTACAAAATAGAATATATATTTATACGATTTTACTTAAATAATTCAGCCACACAATTAGATGTTTTAACTTTAAGGCATCACTAAAGTTATGGCTTACAACATACAACTCTTGGTACACACCAAACCAGAAACTTGCTCAAAGAGCGAAGCGGCCTGTACCAATCTCAAAGCAAAATATTGATGAAATCCTTCATGCCTGAAGTACTACCAGGGACAGTGACAGGTCGAATACTGATCCACTTATACGTCTATACAGGAGAACATTCTTAACGAATGAAAATAACGTTGAAACATCATTAATCCAGTGCGTAACATATTACATGTGCCTATGCTTTGCTTGGTTACTTGAGCGAGATTTAGACTGCAAGATTATATTGCAAGCCGTGCAGCATCTATTCGCGGAACGTCCTGGTGTATGTCTGTGTGCGGTGTGTATGTGTTCGCTGGCTATTGTATTCACTTAAGCTCAGTCTTACGTATCGTTTTGTGAATACACGTATTACATGGCGCAGCCGACAGGATATTGTGTGATTTTATTTCTCAGCAATATTGTGTTATTTTGGAATTTTTGTATCATATTTGACGCTTGCTTAGCACAGTGTACGAAAAATTTATATCAACCAAACACGATACACAGAAGACAATTTCCAATGCGTTTATTCAACTTGGTGATTATCCGGGTTTCGTTTGATCACAAATTCATAAGCATACCAAAACGGCCAACAATTTTGCAACAAAAAATCCAAATTGGCGGTCGAGTCTGAAAAAGCAAATATCATTATCATAAAGAAATCATTTATCGCAAACGGTGATGTGGTCTCCCTGACACAGAGCCCAGTTGATCACGTGGTGGATGACGTTCTCCTCCAGACTTCCACGCAGCAAGTGAGCTCCGGGACCACGAGCGAAAATTCCCACGTCGTCTCCTCCATGAGTCTCCTTCGGCAGGTAGATTCCAGCAACTTGTTTGTAGTGAGGATCACGCCATTCAGCAGAGTCGCTGGTGTCCATGAGAGCAGCGCGCTTCTCCTTGAACTCCTCCCAGCTGGTAGCACCTCCTGGTCCGTTGGAATACTGCATGATAGGATAGGGAAGCTTCGGTGCCGGCTTCGGTGCAGAACCACCACGCTGCATACCGCCAGCCAAGAACGAAGCAGGACCAAACATGTCCAGACTACGTTCTGGGTATCCATTGATCTTGAAGGTGTGAGCGTGGTCAGATGACACCACCAGCAAAGTCTCAGACTCGTCTGTGTTGTCCATCACATGCTGCACCACTTCTTCAAGCTCCAAGGTCTCATCAATGGCAGTGTAAGCGTTTCCATAGTGGTGACCATGGTCGATCTTTGCTCCCTCAACGAACATCACAAAGCCATTTGGTGCCCTCTTCATGATCTCCAAAGCTTTTGTCACCATCTCAGTAAGGCTGACTTCATCAGCTCCCTGGAAGGCTCGGTAATTCATATGACTACGGGCGAACAAGCCGAGAACGTAATCGGCCGAAGCAGGATCAAAGCTGTTCAGCTCTTCCTTGGTCGACAGATAAGCGTACGTGCGTCCCAGGGAAGCTTGTTTATCTTTCCATTCCTGGATAAGATCGCGTCCATCAAGGCGGGTACCACCCTCAACTGTTTTTGGCAGGAATTTACCCCATCCTCCTCCGAACGCCACATTCAGATCAATACCTTCACGATCAACAAACTGCGATGACAAGTCCTTCATATTGTTCTTGCACGAGTCTTTCACCGGTCCAGTCATCCACTCCATAGCCTTGAAGTCGGCGTCAGATTCCCATGTACGGTAAGCAGTATGACCGAATGTGGCAGCAGGCGAAGCGTGCGTGATACGAGCAGTGGATACCAGACCAGCCCACTTTCCTGCCTCCACACCATACCGCAGGATGGATTTCGGTGACGAGTTCTCGTTGACAGCATCACAGTCCCAGATGGTCACGGTGCAGTCTACTCCAACCGTCAAGAAGTTACCCTTAGCTCCGGTCAAGTATGCCGTCGCTGTAGAAGCGGAATCAGCAGTCCAGCGATCGCAGTTGTACGTCTTGGACAGACCGGTGTAAGGGAACGTTTCCCAGGAAAGCATGGTGTGCTCAGGCACATCATCACCTGCGAGCAATCCCTTGCGTTTGCGAGCTGCTGCCAGTGTGTGAATTGACATACCATCACCAATAAACAGGATTGCGTTCTTTGCCTGTTTGTGGTAGATCTGGTCTGCCAGCTTGGTGGAGATAATGTCCTGGGCAATACCTCTCCAGTAGGTGGCGTCCAGAACTTGTCCTGATCTAGACAGAGACTCCCGTTTGCCTAGTCCCATCTTGCTCTGGACCTCCTGGTATGTAGGAGCCCACATCTCGTGCATCTCCAACTCATCTTCATCTTCGACACGAGAATCGAGCGGCACACAGACCGCGAGAGACAGCAGACACGCAGCTACAAGAAACTTCATTGTGGTGGTATGAAGTAAGCACGAATATGAGGAGCAGGCACCGGGTTTATATACCCGTGAGACGAGCACCTGTGGAGACCTCAGTAAATAATTGCTTAATTGTTTGATTGGTGCAAATTGGCTGATTGCCAACACAATTTTCGCTCTTGGTCCCGGAGCTCACTCACTGCGTGGAAGTCTGAAGGAGAACGTCGTCCACCGCGTGATCAACTGGGCTCTATGTCAGGGAGACCACATCACCGTTTGCGATCAATGATTTCTTTATGATTACGATATTTGCTTTTTCAGAGTCGATCGCCAATTTGGATTTTGTGTTGCAAAATTGTTGGCCGTTTTGGTATGTTTATTTATTTGTGATCAAACGAAACCCAGATATTCACCAAGTTGAATAAACGCATTGAAAATTGTCTTCTGTGTGTCGTGTTTGGTTGATAGAAATTGTTCGTACACTGGACTAATGATGTTTCAACGTTATTTTCATTCGTTAAGAATGTTCTCTTGTATAGACGTATAGGTGGATCAGTATTCGACCTGTCACTGTCCCTGGTAGGACTTCAGCCATGAAGGATTTAATCAACATTTTGCTTTGAGATCGGTATAGGCCGCTTCGCTCTTTGAGCAAGTTTCTGGTTTGGTGTATAGCAAGCGTTGTATTTGTATTTGTATTTAAATGGCCACTTTAAAACAAAGTACAGGCGAATATATAAAGACAATGACAATCGAGGTATAGAATTAATCACATAATATTGAAACAACATGCACACATGGTTATGTTTCACGATAACAACGAAGCAGATGTTCACGCAGTTTAGAGGAGAATGAGCTGTAAGATTTTGCAGTCGCAATATGAGATGGAAGCTGGTTGAAGATACGAAGAGCATAAAATTGAAACGATTTTGACGACTAGGAAGATTCGGAGACGGCGGGAATTTCTAGAAGAGAGTTGGATTTGTGAGTGTTATGATTATGTGCAGAAACAGAGAAAAGCTTCTTGAGATAAGGAGGAGGATGGGCAGAATGAAGAGCTCTGTACGCCAAACAGCAAATTTTGTGGTGAATCATTAATTTGAACGGTAGCCAGCCGAGTAATTTCAGGAAAGCAGAGGTAGTCACGTGACGTGAGGGTAGTTCGAAGACAAAACGGCGGTTGTATGTTGTAAGCCATAACTTTAGTGCTGCCTTAACGTTAAAACATCTAATTTGTGGCTGAATTGTTCGAGCATGTTGTGTCATTGTTTAATTAATACATTAATTTTGTAATATTTCCAAATCATGTGGATCATAAAAATATATTTTTTATTTCGTAACATTGGTCTTAGAATCAAAATGTAAGCTTAATTTCTTATTTGTATCAATATTATCGGTTTGTACCGGCTAAGACTGAAATTCTAAACGGTCACCAGATTGTTAAAAGGTTGGCGATTGTTGAGTTTTTTCTCATAAAATAATTCTTCAAAATAATTTTTTTCTTCAATATTAGGATTGATAAATGCCGCGGTTGAAATCGGTTTAGCTGATTATATTTATTGAATTTAGAATTCTGCATAATTAATTATACGAGCCGGTTTTCACTAATATTTCCCAATCAACGCCGCTAAAACCTTTTACCTTTATGAATGTATGATAGATGCAGTGTTTTATTTCGGCGAGATGTCTAGCACGTGACTAAACCTTAGAAATATCTAGAAAATAACTAGAATTAGGCTGACGTAGATATTTTCTCAATTTTGAGGCATTTTATTTTATTTTAAATGAAAATTTTATTTTAGCAATTTTTCCTAGTTGCATGAATTTGAAGTTGTTAAAATTAGATTCAGTGATTGAGACAGATGCTTTCCTCACACTCTTAAAATGTGTTTTTTATTTTACAAGTGTTTTTTATTCTTGTATGTTCGTGCGAAATATAATTGTTCTAGTTGAAAAATGTGAAAAATCGAAATTATATACAGATGCACACGCAAACACATACTCAAACATTATCACACCATTTACGTCCACTTAACTTGCCCGCAACTAGAACACACACACACACACACACACACACACACACATACACCCACACACACACACACACACACATACACACAAGTTACACAATTAGAGGCTAAATATTCGCAGATACAAATGCATACAGACAGAGCCGTTGCGAGGACTTATGCCCCCCCCCCGAAGGCAACACTTGGGGCCCCCATTATAAATAAAGCACCAAATAATGAATTCATTTATTAGACATAAACACATAATACAAGCTCAGGTGAAAACATCTGAGCAAAAAGGTAAAGGCTATACATAATAAATATGATACATATTAATATCATACGTGAAGCAACCCCCCCCGGCCGGGGGGTACGGGGGGCGGTTGCTACGGTTCTGCATACAGACACAACTTATCCCTTTAGAACCCATGTTACACATATGGAACATTTGTTTCATAAGAGTATAACATACTAAAGAAAACTAACACTAAAAAATTTACCACCAAAACCCAGAGTAACACCAGTGCAACATAAAAATCACATCTATTGAGCAAATACGCCACTACAGCTTGCTGAGGGATGGAGGGAAACAGCTGATGCACAAGATACAGGATATCACCTTGGCTTCTGGAGGGTTAAGCAGAGGTTGCATTTTCGAGCTATATTTGTGTTGGCTGTTCGGATAAATTCACAATATTTTCCGTCTATCGGTCGAATTCGTCTTTGATGTGTGCACCGTTTTGTTCTGCGGTGTGAAGTTCGAGTCGCTATTGTGAAGAGTCAGATATTATCAATTTGATCCAGTAGAGATCTCAACATTTAATATATCTTCGAAATGATATCTTATGAAGTTTATGGAATAACAGAAAGGAACCTCAATTGTTTCAGGACAGCCATTACCCTCCTTCAGATTGTTGGGGTGAAAGTGTACTCAACCGAAGTTTAGTTGTGTCATCATTTTTCATTTGTGGGATTACTAATAAAATATCATTACCTCCAGCCATAGCTGTGGACCCAGTCTTCCTGTGGTATATCCACTAGCGAAATGTGTCACGTTGAGTTTCTGGCTTGCTTCTCTCCCTTCTCTATTCGGCTTATCCTGTAATGTTCATGCTGCTGTTCGTGGTGAAGCTGTTCATCTTGTGTGGGCGTTTTTGATTCAGTTTCACCTGATTTCTTGTACGGTATGTTTTCATTTGATAATGTTACTGCTCTTATCTCTGTGTCTCTTGCTGGTCAAGGTACATGAGTATAGGAGCGATGCAATTGATGGCGTCCACGATCTCTTCATTTCAACTGGTTCATTGATATCAATAGACAAGGCGAAATCGATTGTTATCGAACATTATGAGTGATTTGCAGCTATGAATTAACTTTGATCAAAGCGTTAATCAAGTTTTACGAGTTTGTGTACGTGTTGTGATGACTACGCAAACGCTCAATGAATCAGCATTTAATTTGCCACATTATTTTTTAAATTCAATCGACAGTGTATATGTCAATGTCTGAAAGTCACACCTGTTAAATTCATTGTTCACATTTCAGTTCGTTTATTCTTCAACCGTCACAAACAATAGTCTATATATGTTCATCATATGCCCGCGATGTGTTTTCTGGATTTCAGTAATCTTGGGAACATGACAGTTCTAGCAATAGTTGGCTCCATCAATGATGTCAATTATTTGTCGCAAACGGTGATGTGGTCTCCCTGACACAGAGCCCAGTTGATCACGTGGTGGATGACGTTCTCCTCCAGACTTCCACGCAGCAAGTGAGCTCCGGGACCACGAGCGAAAATTCCCACGTCGTCTCCTCCATGAGTCTCCTTCGGCAGGTAGATTCCAGCAACTTGTTTGTAGTGAGGATCACGCCATTCAGCAGAGTCGCTGGTGTCCATGAGAGCAGCGCGCTTCTCCTTGAACTCCTCCCAGCTGGTAGCACCTCCTGGTCCGTTGGAATACTGCATGATAGGATAGGGAAGCTTCGGTGCCGGCTTCGGTGCAGAACCACCACGCTGCATACCGCCAGCCAAAAACGAAGCAGGACCAAACATGTCCAGACTACGTTCTGGGTATCCATTGATCTTGAAGGTGTGAGCGTGGTCAGAGGAAACCACCAGCAAAGTCTCAGACTCGTCTGTGTTGTCCATCACATGCTGCACCACCTCTTCAAGCTCCAAGGTCTCATCAATGGCAGTGTAAGCGTTTCCATAGTGGTGACCATGGTCGATCTTTGCTCCCTCAACGAACATCACAAAGCCATTTGGTGCCCTCTTCATGATCTCCAAAGCTTTTGTAACCATCTCAGTAAGGCTGACTTCATCAGCTCCCTGGAAAGCTCGGTAATTCATATGGCTACGGGCGAACAAGCCGAGAACGTAATCGGCCGAAGCAGGATCAAAACTGTTCAGCTCTTCCTTGGTCGACAGATAAGCGTACGTGCGTCCCAGGGAAGCTTGTTTATCTTTCCATTCCTGGATAAGATCGCGTCCATCAAGGCGGGTACCACCCTCAACTGTCTTTGGCAGGAATTTACCCCATCCTCCTCCGAACGCCACATTCAAATCAATACCTTCACGATCAACAAACTGCGATGACAAGTCCTTCATATTGTTCTTGCACGAGTCTTTCACCGGTCCAGTCATCCACTCCATAGCCTTGAAGTCGGCGTCAGATTCCCATGTACGGTAAGCAGTATGACCGAATGTGGCAGCAGGCGAAGCGTGCGTGATACGAGCAGTGGATACCAGACCAGCCCACTTTCCTGCCTCCACACCATACCGCAGGATGGATTTCGGTGACGAGTTCTCGTTGACAGCATCACAGTCCCAGATGGTCACGGTGCAGTCTACTCCAACCGTCAAGAAGTTACCTTTAGCTCCGGTCAAGTATGCCGTCGCTGTAGAAGCGGAATCAGCAGTCCAGCGATCGCAGTTGTACGTCTTGGACAGACCGGTGTAAGGGAACGTTTCCCAGGAAAGCATGGTGTGCTCAGGCACATCATCACCTGCGAGCAATCCCTTGCGTTTGCGAGCTGCTGCCAACGTGTGAATTGACATACCATCACCAATAAACAGGATTGCGTTCTTTGCCTGTTTGTGGTAGATCTGGTCTGCCAGCTTGGTGGAGATTATGTCCTGGGCAATTCCTCTCCAGTAGGTGGCGTCCAGAACTTGTCCTGATCTAGACAGAGACTCCCGTTTGCCCAGTCCCATCTTGCTCTGGACCTCCTGGTATGTAGGAGCCCACATCTCGTGCATCTCCAACTCATCTTCATCTTCGACACGAGAATCGAGCGGCACACAGACCGCCAGAGACAGCAGACACGCAGCTACTAGAAACTTCATTGTGGTGGTATGAAGTAAGCACAAATATGAGGAGCAGGCACCGGGTTTATATACCCGTGAGAGGAGCACCTGTGAATACCTCAGTAAATAATTGCTTAATTGTTTGATTGGTGCAAATTGGCAGATTGCCAACACAATTTTCGCTCTTGGTCCCGGAGCTCACTCACTGCGTGGAAGTCTGAAGGAGAGCGTCATCCACCACGTGATCAACTGGGCTCTATGTCAGGGAGACCACATCACCGTTTGCGATAAATAATTTCTTTATGATAATGATATTTGCTTTTTCAGACTCGACCGCCAATTTGGATTTTTTGTTGCAAAATTGTTGGTCGTTTTGGTATGTTCATTAATTTGTGATCAAACGAAACCCAGATAATCACCAAGTTGAATAAACGCATTGTAAACTGTCGTCTGTGTGTCGTGTTTGGTTAATAAAAATTGTTCGTACACTGGACTATTAATGTTTCAACGTTATTTTCATTCGTTAAGAATGTTCTCCTGTATAGACGTATAGGTGGTTCAGTAATCGACCTGTCACTGTCCCTGGTAGTACTTCAGGCATGAAGGATTTAATCAAAATTTTGCTTTGAGATTGGTACAGGCCGCTTCGCTCTTTGAGCAAGTTTCTGGTTTGGTGTGTATCAAACGTTGTATGTTGTAAGCCATAACTTTAGTGTTGCCCTAACGTTAAAACATCAAATTGTGTGGTTGAATTATTCAAGCATGGTGTGTCATTTTTTTAATAAATACATTAATTTAGTAAGTTTTCTAAATCAAGTGGATAATATAAATATATTTTTTATTTTGTAACATTGGTCTTAGAATCAAAATGTAAGCTTAATTTCTTATTTGTATCAATATTATCCGTTTGTACCGGCTAAGACTGAAATTCTAAGCGGTCACCAGATTGTTAAAAGGTTGGCGATTGTTGAGTTTTTGCTCATAAAACAAATATTCAAAATTATTTCATTCTTCAATATTAGGATTGATAGATGCCGCGGTTGAAATCGGTTTAGCTGATTATATTGATTGAAGTATGAATTATTTATTAAAGTTAGAATTATGCATAATTTATTGTAAAAGCCGGTTTTCTATCAATTTTTCCCCATCAACGCCGCTCAAACCTTCTACCTTTATGGATGTATGATAGATGTAGTGTTATATTTCGGCGAGATGTCTAGCACGTGACTAAACCTTAGAAATATCTAGCAAAATAACTAGAATTAGGTGACGTAGATATTTTCTCAATTTTTACAAATTTTATTATATTTTAAATCATCAATTTTATTTTAGCAATTTTTCCTAGTTGCATGAATTTGAAGTTGTTAAAATTAAATTCAGTGATTGAGACATGTGCTTTCCTCCCACTCTTAAAATGTGTTTTTTATTCTACAAGTGTTTTTTATTCTTGTATGTTCGTGCGAAATATAATTGTTGAAAAAATGTGAAAAAGCGAACTTATATACAGATGCACACGCGCACACATACTCAATCATTATCACACCATTTAAGTCCACTTAACTTAATCTCCACTTAATCAGAGGCTAAATATACACAGATACAAATGCATGCAGACACAACTTATCCCTTTAGAACCCATGTTACACATATGTAACATTTGTTTCATAAGAGTATAACATACTAAAGAAAACTAACACTCAACAATTTACCACCAAAACCCAGAGTAACACCAGTGCAACATAAAAATCACATCTATTGAGCAAATACGCCACTACAGCTTGCTGAGGGATGGAGGGAAACAGCTGATGCACAGGATACAGGATATCACCTTGGATTCTGGAGGGTTAAGCAAAGCTTGCATTTTCGAGCTATATTTGTGTTGGCATCAACCTGTTCGGATAAATACACGATATTTTCCGTCTATCGGTCGAATTTGTCTTTGTTGTGTGCACCGTTTTGTTCTGCGTTGTGAAGTTCGAGTCGCTATTGTGAGGAGTCAGATATTATCAATTTGATCCAGTAGAGATCTCAACATTTAATATATCTTCAAAATGATATCTCATAAAGTTTATGGAGTAACAGAATGGAACCTCAATTGTTTCAGGACAGCCATTACTCTCCTTCAGATTGTTGGGGTGAAAGTGTACTCAACCGATGTTTAGTTGTGTCATCATTTTTCATTTGTGCGATTACCAATAAAATAGCATTACCTCCAACCATAGCTGTGGACCCAGTCTTCCTGTGGTATATCCACTAGCGAAATGTGTCACGTTGAGTTTCTGGCTTGCTTCTCTCTCTTCTCTATTCTGCTTATCCTGTAATGTTCATGCTGCTGTTCGTGGTAAAGCTGTTCATCTTGTGTGGGCGTTTCTGATTCAGTTTCACCTTATTTCTCCGGTGCGGTATGTTTTCATTTGAGAATGTTACTGCTCTTCTCTCTGTGTCTCTTGCTGGTCAAGGTGCATGAGGATTGGAGCGTGAAATTGATGGCGTCCACGATCTTTTTATTTCAACTGGTTCATTGAGATCAATAAACAAGGTGAAATCGATTGTTATCGAACATTATGAGCGATTTGGAGCTATGAATTAACTTTGATGAACGCTTTGATCAAGTTTTACGATTTTGTGTACATGTTGTGATGACTACGCAAACGCTCAATGAATCAGCATTTAATTTGCCACATTCTTTTTTAAATTCAATCGACAGTGTATATGGCAATGCGTGAAAGTCACACCTGTTAAATTCATTGTTCACATTTCAGTTCGTTTATTCTTCAACCGTCACAAACAATAGTCTATATATGTTCAGCATATGCCCGCTATGTTTTTCGGGATTTCAGTCATCTTGGGAACATGACAGTTCTAGCAATAGTTGGCTCCATCAATGACGTCAATTATTTGTCGCAAACGGTGATGTGGTCTCCCTGACACAGAGCCCAGTTGATCACGTGGTGGATGACGTTCTCCTCCAGACTTCCACGCAGCAAGTGAGCTCCGGGACCACGAGCGAAAATTCCCACGTCGTCTCCTCCGTGAGTCTCCTTCGGCAGGTAGATTCCAGCAACTTGTTTGTAGTGAGGATCACGCCATTCAGCAGAGTCGCTGGTGTCCATGAGAGCAGCGCGCTTCTCCTTGAACTCCTCCCAGCTGGTAGCACCTCCTGGTCCGTTGGAATACTGCATGATAGGATAGGGAAGCTTCGGTGCCGGCTTCGGTGCAGAACCACCACGCTGCATACCGCCAGCCAAGAACGAAGCAGGACCAAACATGTCCAGACTACGTTCTGGGTATCCATTGATCTTGAAGGTGTGAGCGTGGTCAGAGGACACCACCAGCAGAGTCTCAGACTCGTCTGTGTTGTCCATCACATGCTGCACCACCTCTTCAAGCTCCAAGGTCTCATCAATGGCAGTGTAAGCGTTTCCATAGTGGTGACCATGGTCGATCTTTGCTCCCTCAACGAACATCACAAAGCCATTTGGTGCCCTCTTCATGATCTCCAAAGCTTTTGTCACCATCTCAGTAAGGCTGACTTCATCAGCTCCCTGGAAGGCTCGGTAATTCATATGACTACGGGCGAACAAACCGAGAACGTAATCGGCCGAGGAAGGATCAAAACTGTTCAGCTCTTCCTTGGTCGACAGATAAGCGTACGTGCGTCCCAAGGAAGCTTGTTTATCCTTCCATTCCTGGATAAGATCGCGTCCATCAAGGCGGGTACCACCCTCAACTGTCTTTGGCAGGAATTTACCCCATCCCCCTCCGAACGCCACATTCAGATCAATACCTTCACGATCAACAAACTGCGATGACAAGTCCTTCATATTATTCTTGCACGAGTCTTTCACCGGTCCAGTCATCCACTCCATAGCCTTGAAGTCGGCGTCAGACTCCCATGTACGGTAAGCAGTATGACCGAATGTGGCAGCAGGCGAAGCGTGCGTGATACGAGCAGTGGATACCAGACCAGCCCACTTTCCTGCCTCCACACCATACCGCAGGATGGACTTCGGTGATGAGTTCTCGTTGACAGCATCACAGTCCCAGATGGTCACGGTGCAGTCTACTCCAACCGTCAAGAAGTTACCTTTAGCTCCGGTCAAGTATGCCGTCGCTGTAGAAGCGGAATCAGCAGTCCAGCGATCGCAGTTGTACGTCTTGGACAGACCGGTGTAAGGGAACGTTTCCCAGGAAAGCATGGTGTGCTCAGGCACATCATCACCTGCGAGCAATCCCTTGCGTTTGCGAGCTGCTGCCAACGTGTGAATTGACATACCATCACCAATAAACAGAATTGCGTTCTTTGCCTGTTTGTGGTAGATCTGGTCTGCCAGCTTGGTGGAGATTATGTCCTGGGCAATACCTCTCCAGTAGGTGGCATCCAGAACTTGTCCTGATCTAGACAGAGACTCCCGTTTGCCTAGTCCCATCTTGCTCTGGACCTCCTGGTATGTAGGAGCCCACATCTCGTGCATCTCCAACTCATCTTCATCTTCGACACGAGAATCGAGCGGCACACAGACCGCCAGAGACAGCAGACACGCAGCTACAAGAAACTTCATTGTGGTAGTATGAAGCAAGCACGAATATGAGGAACAGGCATTGGGTTTATATACCCGTGAGACGAGCACCTGTGGAGACCTCAGTAAATAATTGCTTAATTGTTTGATTGGTGCGAATTGGCAGATTGCCAACACCTGAGCTTGTGTGATATGAAAAAACGGTATAATCGATGCTGTGGTAAAACCAGAGACAAATGCGTTCGCCAAAAGAAACCAACCTACCGTTGATTGATCATAATGTAATTATACGCTTGACAGAACACTTATTTAGTTTATCATTAACTTTCCCCTTGAAAAATAAAACATATTGGGAAATACAGTTGTCGTTTTAATCAGGACATGCGTTCACATTCCTTTAACGTAAAAATTATTCCTGGTAAACAGCGAGGAAATAAATATTTAACAGCACAAGTATTAAATGCGACTTCCCGCGTGACTATAACTGCAACTTTAAACATTAATCAGTATGGTAGACTAACTTTGAACACCGAGAATACTGATGAGCTATATAAATGACAAATTAACTGTAGTGAAATGATCACCTCGCAATATGTTGTAAAGACAACCCACTCAGTTGTTTTGTATATTCAGACATTATAATCGATCATATATCATATCCACATCGAATCAATGTGTACGGATTGCTGAGATTCCAAATACTGAAAGACGAACACTTGAACAAAGCATCTAGCAGAAACAACAGCAACCATGCTGAGAACAAGGAACCAAGCGTGAATGAAGAATTTCACATACAACTGAGCGCTACATAGAAAAATACCGTGAAAATTGTCAGTGGCCGAAATTTCAATGCAGTTGAAGTTATTTGAGAGCTATCTTTTTTGTTTTCTGAGATAACCAATGATACAAAAAGACAATCCTAAAATCCATGTTCTGTAGACGTCTACAGTGTTTTCTGTTTTGTGTGTATTTGTATCACCATTTTGCTCTAGTCTTCAGAAAGTGATTTTATCAGTAACAACGAGAGAACTAATTTTAGCCAGAGGCACCATTCGACTTTTACTAAAGTCATCTTCAGAAACATTGGATCAACTCTTAAGATCCTAAAGTCCTGTAGGTAAACCACAAACGGCTTTCACAATACTCACAGTTTGGCGAGTCAGAAGTAGCTGTCTAGTGTTGTATGCATGCCGGTGCCGAGTTAAACGACTCAATGTCGCATTTTTCGGCACCTCTTTCTCGACGAAGAGGCTACAGGCTGTTTGCCGACCACGCGTCTTTTCCTCTTTTTGGTCGAGGACACATCTGCCCCTTCTTCCTTGCCACTTTCTTTCGAAGTCTGAGGAGACCCTTTGACAGATTTAGCGTCCTCTCCGTCGCCAGAGGCTGTCGAGGAATCGCCACTCGACTTATCATCGGTGACACTTTCAGAACACACATCTCCCGTCAAATCATCCGTGTCGGCAACATCTAACCTGCCGGCCGCCACAAGACTCGACTGCCGAAACTCGTCGATCGATGGCACGCCATTACTTCTGCACACACTTGAATCGCCCACAATTGTACCGTGCTTGCCACACTCATCCGCCTCTCCAAACGTCTCGAGCCTCGCTGGGGCATCCGAGTCGACAGAGGTGCCAGAGTCAGACACGCGCAAGCGGCCAAGTCGCGAACCGCTTGCTTCATTGAGAAAGTCACCGAAAATGCCGTCCACTCTGGAGACATCGAGAGGCTGTAGAGGCGCAGGGGTGGTAGAAGAACGGGTTAATTGATTCAAAGAAGCTTGATGGTGGCGGTGTGGATCTTCAGTATTGTTACGGCGCTTGTCCGGGTCACAAGTGGATTCCGATTTGAATGACGAACCGTTCGCAGCTACAAACAAAAAACAAGCACACCCACACATACAAAAACACACACAAGCATACATACACAAACACATACACAAGCACACACACACACACACATGTTGAAATATTATGTAGTAGGAGAGAATATGTTTGTATATTTGATTTATCGCCACATTTCTACAACATAATCATTTCAAACAAATATACAAAGCTCAAAATAACAGCAATGTTCGTCGAGCAAAGAGCAGCGGTTTTGAACCGGGGGTGCTCAAACCCCTAGGGGTACGAATATTCGTGTAATTCACTTTAAAGAAATTATATGTTTACCCTACGCATTATATTTTACCTAAACAGCAGTTTTGCTTAATCCTCTTAATATAGGAGTTGTATGAATGAATATTAAATACAAGTTTTGTTATTACGTTTGTATTTTTATATTTTCTCATAGATATCAAGAATACAAGGTGGCGGTGCAAGAACTGACTGGTGATTTGAAAAAACGGTGCTGCAACACTGAACAAAAGGTTGAGAACCACTGCCTTAGACCGACATAACTTACCGTAAATGCTCTATTTATCCGACAGGCTCTAATAATCCGGCACACTCAGGTATGGGTTGAAAAATAATCCGGCATGCTCTAATAATCCGCCACTTCCTGGAAAGGCTTATTGAAACTGCAACCACGATTCAGTTATAGTTCAGCAACAGTTTATTTAGCAATCCTCTTATAAACCGGCACTCATTAATCAAAGCAGAAATATTCGTCTTCATATGTGTCCTCGTCCCTGTTATTAGTGCACTATTTTTGTGTTGCAGTTTTTGGCGCAATCCTACCGTGCGGAGTGACCAAAAAATAATCCGACAGGCTCTAAAAATCCGGCACCATACGCAGGGAGGTCGAAAAATAATCCGGCATGTCGGATAAAAAGAGCATTTACGGTATGTCTGTCTGTCTGTGTGTGTGTGTGTGTGTGTGTGTGTCATGTCATCATTGTATATATATGAGGTGTGCGGTGTGTTTGTGATGTATGATGTTTTCGTGCGCTCAGTACAGGTAGTACCTGGCTGAATTCTCTGTAAGATTAGTGTCATCGCTATCTTGATGAACCGGCTAAGGTATTTGCCGATGAGCTCGTGTACGTGTGTGTGCGTGTGTCTGTGTTCTGCCTGTATTGTATTGTGTTGCTTTGTAAATACGAAACATATATTTGAATATGCATGTGATTGTACATGAATGTATGTGGTGTTAAATGTTTATATCAGCGCAATTGAGACATGATGTGTGTGTATTGCGCTTTACAAATGACTCCAGAAATGAAATGAAATGAAATGTGTGTGTGTGTGTGTGTGTGAGTAGCAAGTAGCACACCTGTCGCACTGTCAGCCGCTGCCACAGCCGACACGCCACCAATGGCCGCTCCACCAACAAAATCAGCCACCACAGAGGTCATATCGGCAATGCCACATGTACTAGCTGATGACGGGATTAATGGATGCCACGCCAGGCCGGAGAATATGCTGGCCAGCGGACTGACTAGCATGGCATCGGGAACGCGCAGTGGGTTCATGATCGATTCAGGACTGACTAGCTGCGCCACAATGGCCGCACTATCGTCGGGAACGAGGAAAATGTCGCGGCCCTAACATACACACACATCAAATAAAGGAATGAATATGTTAGTGATTGCCCGAAACTACTTTTTAATATTTATGCTTACATATTTTGTATTTTGGCATTGCATGTAAGCACTCGTGTTGTCAACGTGTTATAAAATGTATTACTGAACACTGAATTCGTTAAAATCCATATGCCCAAAAGAAGCCCCAGGCTTAAAGGGCATAGTCAACATTGTGTTGTTATCTTGTTAATTGCCTGTATATAAACGATGTGTTGACAAATAAACGTATGAACGTATGAACACACACACAAGAGTCACACATACATACATAAACACACACACACACACACAAACAAGACTCATACATACATACATACACACACAAACACACACACACACACAATAACACAAACACACCGGCAGACACATAGACATTTTGAATACGCAGTACGTTCAGCTATACGTTCAAGCCTACACACATAAAGACATCATATACACACAAGACAACAAGCACACATACATACAAACAGACAGACAGACAGAGAACACAACCCGACAGACGTACAAACATATAAAACAGAACTCAATATAACAGACACACAGAGACATACATACAAACATATAACAGCATAACAGATAGATAAAAACAGATAACACACACACACACATACTTGATTGCCATTTATAGACGCCTAACAAATAAAGAACAGATATAGAAGACAAATATTTCGGCAGTTAAAGAGGTATCATAGTTTCGCTCTGCAAAAAACGCACAATTAAAATGGAGGGGCGAAAATATGGCTTGTAAAATACGGCGTAATAGATGATGATTGAAATAAATTACCTAATAAAATTGTCAACCACAGAACACAACTCAGATGTTTAACACAAAAGTATGATTTCTGGAAGGCAGCAGCTACGAGTGTTTGAGACTTCTGTCTGCTAAAAACAACTCGCTGAGAACTATTTAATCACCTGATTAAATACGTTAGAATCACCTTATTCAATACGCACCGAATAAAAGGTGAAGATATACGCACGATGAAATGTTCAAAATGTTTTCTCGTTACTTTTGGAGATTATCGCATCGAGAAATAAAATAACGATGTCATTTTCTCTTTGGATACCTTCTTTGAAGTGGTATCATCATGAGAAGTTTCATTGGTGTCCGTGGTGACGTCATCAGTGACATCATTGGTGACATCATTAGTGACATCATTGGTGACGTCATTGGTGACATCATTGGTGACGTCATTGGTGACGTCATTGGTGACGTCATTGGTGGTGTTAGTGGTGGCGAAATTATGCAGCCAGCGTTGATAAGCCGACGTGTCGATATTTTTCACCAGAGCTGCCAGATGATGAAGTAATGCCAGCAAATACCGAGCTGTATCACCACTAGGCGACGGAGGCACCTACACAATAAACACATACAATAAGCACATACACTTGTTGGACTGCGTGGTGCAGTTGTTAGCACACCCGCCTCACAAGCGGGAGATCCGTGGTTCAAATCCCGGCCGAGGAGAATTTCATTGGGTGAATTCTATAATTCAACAGCCCCTGTCTACCCAGCAGTAAATGATGGTACCAGATATCATTCATGTGTTGTGTCATGCATTCTGGGGAGGTGGCCCTCTCTAATACGTCTTCCGTCCTTGTGGTGTCATAGCGTGGAAAGGGTCGGTTCTGCGGTGACAGCGAGCTGCACGGGGTACACCTGTGTGTGTTAATAAGCCTCGACTTCTACCCGTGTAGCAGCTGTCTCTTGAGGCCTGCCACTTACGCTATGGCGCCACAAGGACGGAAGACGTATTAAAGAAGACCACCTCACTAGAATGCATGGCACAACACATGACTGATATCTGGTACCATCATTTACTGCTGGGTGGACAGGGGCTGTTGGATTATAGAATCCGCCCATAAAATTCTCATCCACCGGGATTCGAACCACGGACCTCTCGCTTGTGAGGCGGGTGTGTGCTACCCTAAGGACACTCGTTGCATTTGCAATCGCAGAACTTTTTATTGAATCACTGAACACTAAAAGGTTGGCCGCGACCAAATCACGAGATTTCACCTGATTATCAGCCAATGCTGCCAGATAGAGATAAACTCCGCTGAAATCTTGAGTGGCAGCCCTGCAACCGCCGTTTCCTCTGGCGACACGGCAATGCCCCTGTTTCATGGCGGATGTTCGGGAGGTGTTGGATGTGGTGGATGTTGAAGATGTGACGGCGGAGATGCTGGATGTTGTGGAGATCGTCGATAAACTGGATGTTGTTGAGGTATCGGATGTACAGGATGTTGTTGATGTTCTCGGGATGTTGGATGTGCCGGAGGAGGGGGTCACGCGATCTTGTTCCTGCAGCGCGGCCGCTCGCAGCGTCACGGCCAGCGTGGAGGAACGATTTGCAATATGTTGCCAGCCGGCAGACATGCGACGCTCGACATTCTCGACGCGAGACAGCCAATCGTCGACGGGCGCCGCCACTCCGCCATTCTCGTCCATGTCCATATGATTGGCGGCGCAGCGCAGATAGCGCGTGTACTCGCGCACCTGACACACACACACACACAAACACAAACACATGTGTAGTTAGTCGTATGAGGAAAGACTAAAAGTGCTTGGTTTGCCATCTTTAGAACAACGTAGTCTAAGGGGCGACTTGATTATTGTTTTAGACATAGAATGGTTATGCAAAAGTTAGATAGGAATAATTGTGTAGTTTGGGATAATTCAGGCAAGAGGGGTCATGGAAAGAAACTGAAAAGGACTAGATGTTTGAGAGATGTTAAGAAGTATAGTTTCCCATATACAGGTGTGTTGATGTCTGGAATCAGTTAAGGGAGAATATTGTAGGAGCTAATAGCGTAGGAACATTTAAAGACAGACCGGGTAGTGTGAAATACTCTCCTGTAATAAATCTCCTGTGCTAAACAAATAGCTGAGTACAAACAGGTGACTACACAGACACACACACAGTTTAGCTTGAAATCGGTTGATATAAGGCTGAAAGACTGGAATAGTAGAAAAGACTGGAATAGTAGTGAAGCGATAGTGGCGAAGAGTATAGATTGATAGATGAAACTCAATAGACTGGGGACATGAAAGAATGAAAGGCAAAAGGTGAAATAGCAAAATAATCAGATTGGAGCAGAAAGAGAAAAATTACAGAGAAAAAACATAGGACGAATAAAAAAGTAAGAGAAAGAGAAGAAGAGCAAGAGAGAGTGTGTGTAAGAGCGTGGAGAATGCAAGCACCTGGTGTGCTGATCGTCTTGGAACCCGCGCAGCCACCTGGTTCAGATCAGTCGTACCCAACTCATGCAGAGCAGTTAGCAGCGCCGTCAACTCGCGACGACTCCATGAGCGACCGGCTTGCTGCTGCTCTTCTTGTCGCTGTGAAGTCTGCGAGTCGCCGTCCGGGCAACGTCTGTTCTTGTCGTTTTTGTTGGATCGCAACAGGCTAGAGCCGCAACAACACACATACACACACACATACACAAATTGCCAGATATATACACAAAACAAACACACATTAACATAAACAAACAAATAAAAGAACAAAAACGTTAATATGCACAACATAATTAAACAAATACAAAAATGTCCCATGCATAATTGCTTAATTGAAAATGGCCAAAATATGCACTATCATACAGGACAGGACATATCATACAAGACCTTAGCTACGTACCAAATCAGATTACATCGCTAACCCAACACATACTGGCACACATTCCGGATTTTCATTGTAGTGAACATATTTTTGAATTGATCTAACATTGTAGGTTGCATAAATGTTAATCGATACAATAAACATGAAATGCGAATCGCCTAAAAACATACACTCACCATCGAAGTGAAAAACGCCTCTCGTCAGGCATGACAACTAAGATATTTGAATATTCTAATTTAATAAGCAACCAAAAACCGCCAGACAACAAACAAATTTTAAAAGCATGTGATCTCAGCATGCAATTCAAGTTCATCGCAAACCAGTGCTGCCAGACACCTAAATAGAAAAACGCCAAAGCTCAAGCAGAAAAAAGACAACATATTGCACGCACAAACTTTAATTGCAAATTATAAATGTATATTTATAAACTGATGAGCTGTTTGATAATGAATCCATTTCCACTCATCTAAAATCATTTTTGCTTTTTGGACTCTATTTTCACTTTTTAACTCCCATTTGATTTTTGTCAAATCAATTTTAAATTTCTTCAAATTAATTTTAAATTTTCTCAAATCAAATGACCAATGGTATTGGGAATCCTGTATTATTACCGCACTTCTCAAGAATAATCACAGTTTATCGCATTGATCATTTTCGCAGAAGCGTTTGAATGCGCGCGAAATTAGCGCTCCTGAGATTTCACAGCGCTATCTAGCGGAAGAAAGTGTTACTAAGGCCAAGGGCGATATTTGAGTGAGTGCGGTGAATCAGTCTGGCATCATTGCATTGTGCTCGTTGGTTTGTTTGTTGTTGCGCGCTGTTTCAAGCGGTGCATATGTTGGTGCGTGTTTGAACAAGTCTGGTGCGGCTGCTTCTTAACCTTGTTCGTTATTCTAGTTCGTGGAGTGATACAGCAGGGATTTAGCGTTGTGTTGCTGTGGACAAGTGTGTGTGTGTGTGTGTGTTTTCTGCTCGGCTTTCGTGGGTGTTTTTCTATAATGCCGGATGCTGCTCTAATACACGCAGACGACATCAGCGACGAAGACGCACGTGCTCTCAGCGACAAGTTTCTGCTTCGTATTCAAGATGAGGACATGCGAGGTTAGTGATTTATATTGTAATTTTTATAAAATTCACAAATAAAATTGGCATTAGATAACTTCTATTCATTGTGGAGTATTTTTTGTTATTTTCACGCAGGAAATGGTTGTGCACAGCTTGTGTGCATAACTTTTTTATTGTCTTTGATTTTATTATGTTTGAGATGGCATTTTCTATTATATAATTTATGAGTGTCCAAGGAGAGCCGCTATCCGGTTTCGGCCGGCGGCAGTGTCGGAGTCGTCTGTCACCTTTTCACCTCCCTATCTCACTAGCATGGACGTAGATCCTGGGGGTATATAACAACAACCACAACAACGTTTATTCGATAAAGCGCACGATAAAATGCAAAGGCGCGGAAAACATAATAAAAGATAAAAGCTTGCGGAAAAAACAAACGTAAAACAGCACGCACAAGGAAAGACATACCGTGCACAACATGAGAAAAACAAGAGCAATCAGAGGTAACAACATAAAAAACAGCAAAGAGTACATGAAACGCATTTATGCAGAAGAAGAAGCGATAAGATGTTTGTGGAGAGCAGATGAAAAGGAAGCAAAGGAACTAAATATAGGTTATAGGTATTAATAAAGGAATATAGTTTGAAGCCAAAGGTGTCAGGAATCAAGAACATTAGATTTAGAAAATTTTATTTAACGAATTTCTTTCAGTCCTAACCTAACCTAACCTAACCAGCTAAACCTAACCTAACCTAAAATCTATGAAACATATAGAAACGTTTTTGTGCGTTTTAAGCGTGTTTAATAAATTTGCGTTTTTAATGTTCTTGAATCCTTACACATTTAGCCTAGACCGGGTATATATACCCCCGACAAATTGGCTGGGTTATATGAATATGCAATTATACCCCCCGATAATTCTGCTGAGATCAGCTCATTGGGTATTTTATCATCAAAATCAGCATAGAAGGAGAATGAAAATATACAAAAAATGTATGAAATTAGAAATATGTGAAGAATTATATCACGCAATATACTTTTCATTGAGGTATGTTTGTGTTGTAATTGACTAGGCTGAAAATAGTTGAGGGTTACATGTAATTGACCCAAACTGAGTCAACTTTGAACACTAATGCATGATGACTGTCATCCCCCCGAGCCTCGACACACATCTTCACCCCTACTTACTAGGCACTATTTACTGTATGTGTGTGTGTGTCCCATATTTATATGTGTTAATTAATACGCCTGTATGTGAACGTATGTATGTATGCGTGTGTGTGTTTGTGTCATGCGTATTCGAGACGTAATGTGTGTGCATTGCGCTATATAAATGATTTAACCCACTACCTCTCATGATTATATTGGGGACATTTTCAAGCTTGTCTATCACATATTTTAAATCAATTCTTTGAAAAATATTGCGTTAATATAAAGGAAATGTTCCTAATAAATATAGACAAAAACTACAAAATATGCTTACTTTTAAGTGATCTCATATGAGATCAACGGGCGATAATGGTTTAATCAATGAAAATGAAATAAATATGTGTTTGTGTGTGTGTTTATGTTAGAGTGTGTGCACGAGTGTGATGTTAGACGAGCCAAGGTTGATTTACGCTGGTCTCGTCGCTTTCTGGCTCATTGCGATCACGACCAGAACAAGGCACTGGATTTTATGATTGAATCAGTGAAATTCCGGCACAGCATGAATGTCAATGGTAGGTGAAACACGTGGTTCTCAATTTTATTGAACACACTGAACTCCATACGTTGAATTCATCAAACCCTTCGTGTTTGAAGTATTATTATATGGGAAAAATCACAAATCACCTACGATCAAGACAGTCACATAAGTAGGCTACTACTGAGTGGACTACCGAGTTGCTTGCAGCACAGATATCAAGACCAAGCAATGTTATTAGAACTGCAGTCAATGATGACCAAGCAGAGCTTGACGTCACATGAATCATACGCGAGTTGGTGAACAAAACCACAGAACACATGAGAAACTGACTCACTGAATCCCTCTAATAGCGTGTCTCAGAAATTATGTTATAGCAAGAACGTGCTGTTTCAAGTTGTGGTCCTCCAATGAAGCTGCCGTCAAACGCTTGATACGCTAAATATTTTGAACTTATTCAATTTTGTTAGCTTGCAATTTTTGTTGGCGTTCTTCAGTGTGTCATGAGCGTAGATCCTGTGGGGGGGTATTTGGGTATATTTACCCCCTGTCAGATTGACTGCGACTATGAATATGCAATTATACTCCCCTAGAATTCTGCTGAGTTCAGAGTTCATTGGGTATATCATGATCAAAATCGGCATAGCAAAAAGTAACAATACACAACAAATGTGTGTGTGTGTGTGTAATTATATGCAATATACTTTTCATTGAGGTATGTGTGTGTTGTCATTGATTAAACATAAAATGGTTGAGGGTCTCATGCAATTGATCCAGAACTGAGTCAACTTTGAACACTAATGCATGATGGCTGTCATCCCCCGAGCCTCGACACACTAATCTACACGTTGTCTCAGTGTTGTCTCATGCATGGCTATGCTGCTCAAGAGAAAAAACTGGTTACAACGCTGAACCGGTTATTGTGCATTGCACGCGCGGAAAAACCCGCCGGTCGTTTCTGCTGTGTCATTGTTCAAACATCAAGAAGTTTATAAAAAACAGTCGCCCGGTGCAATGACCTCTTGTGACCTCGTCGCTGACATATTGACCTGTCACTTGGACAAATATTTAATTGTGTTTTATTATTGTATATGCTATATGTTGTAATTTTTTTAATTCAATTGTGACGACCGTATCTGGTTTTTAAATCGCCTTTTTTGGGCAATCTGTGCCAACATTATGCGTGTCTGTCTGTCTGTGTGTATGTGTAGGTTAATCTGTACGTGCCTAGTTCAAGGTAATTGTTGTAAAAATGGTCCCTGACATAATTAACTGGTCTGATAGTGAAATTAACTAGATTCACGGGTCAATTCAAGACAGCCTCGTATCGGCGTGTCTTTTCATGTTTAACTGATCCCTATTTTGCAGTTTTAATCACCGCTAATTATAACGTCAGGGTTCATCTTGTATCTTGTAATTAATGCCGAAAAGAATCAAATAACAACAAATTAAGTTCACTCAACCAAAAATAGATAAACATGTGACACTGAATAAAAAATTGATATATATATTTTATAAGCATATAATTAATAAAGTCTTTATATTATAATCATAATTATTACTACTATTGCGTGTATATTTATCGATTATTTTGCTAAATATCGATGAAAAATGATCATTTTTTTCTCTAACATAGTGATTGAGATCTGTGCTTATAGAACATATGCTGATTAATTCATGCTTGTGTATGTATGTGTGTGTGTTAGTGTATGTTTAACTTGTTTTTCAACCTATAGTGATCTTATCATTGGCGGAATACGCCTTGTGATACCAGTTTGTTTCTGTATGTATGTGTGTCTGTCTGTATGTGCGTCTGTCTGTATGTGCGTCTGTATGTATATTTGTGTCTGTATGTATATGTGTGTCTGTCTGTATACGAGAATTGGAATGCTAGGCCGGGCCTGTTTAGAATCTAGGATATCCCACAATTATAATTGACAATTATATTAATTTACAACAGTATATATTCACCTCAATTTGAGTTGGAACGCATCATGAAAAACATGTTGTCAAACTATTAAATTATACAGTGGCGGCGCCGGGATTCTTCATATGGGGGGCTGAGGAAAAAGTTGAGGGGGCTTGGCGAAGTATGAAGAGCTACACTCGAACGCTGACTACATGATATAATAATAAGGCACTGGGGCACACTGATTCAGTCCTCGAACTTGAACCATAATTACAGGACTTCATTTACAGTGTTAAGAAATTTATTGTTCATGATTATGATTTCCGGGGGGTCCAGCCCCACCCCAAGCCCCCCTTAGCGCCGCCACTGCCTTTAAATGAATATTTTAAACGTAAATCACCCATAACTTCACTAATACAAATTGTTCAAGATGTTACAAATGTGCGTGTAAGTGCGATGTGTATGTTCATGGAATCTTGGCACACGGACACACACACACGCTATGTGCGCACGTTGTGTTTATGTGTACGTGTTTGTATTTGCGTGTGTGTGGTAGCTGTTGCAAAATGATGCAACTACAGTTCGCAGAAATGATGCGATGATATTATCGCAGGGAAATTTCTAGCAATCGCCCAACTGAATGACGCAGTGTATAGAATCAATGTGAAAAACAAACACTGATAGAAAAACCAATGTTGATTACAATTACAATATTGGTAAGCTACACATACATGCTCGAAAAAGGCTTCTGGAACACGCACATACACGACGATGTACTTAATTAAACACTCTATTTTACTACGCACTCTGTACGCCACTGTGCATTTGCAAACGCTCGCTGCAATGCATGTATGTTCATGAAATTCCTCATAAGGACACGCACACCAATACATTGCGTATATGCGGACACACTCATACATGCACGCCGTCTTTTACATATATACATGTGTCTGTGTGTGTGTCTGTCTGTCTGTATGTGCGTAAGACGTATATTTTTGTCAACAACAATTTTTCATTTAGCATACACAACTCATTCATTACATTTCAAGCCAAAGGCTTCTTTCAGACATCTTTGTTCAATATGTTTAATATGTTCAACCCTCTAGAATCCAAGGTGATATCCTGTATCCTGTGCATCAGCTGTTTCCCTCCATCCCTCAGCAAGCGGTAGTGGCGTATTTGCTCAATAGATGTGATTTATATGTTGCACTGGTGTTACTCTGGGTTCTGGTGGTAGAATTTGTTTAGTGTTATTATTCTTTAGTATGCTATACTCTTATGAAACAACTTATGAAACAAATTTTACCTATGTGTAACATGGATTCTAGAGGGTTAATATGTAAAAATGTGTAATTTAATTACACGCAAACATAATTCTTATACACAATAATTTTATACATTTTCAAATCACAAAAAATACCAGTATACAAGCAGCATTAAACAGTTGTTATTGATTTTTAATAGTAAACTCTACTTTATATATATATATATATATGAAGAAAGAAAAGAAAACACAAATGACTGCCACTCTTTGTCAAACGTTTCGGTCTTGAGACCTTCGTCACTGATCTGTTTATAGTCACTGACGAAGGTCTCAAGACCGAAACGTTTGACAAAGAGTGGCAGTCGTTTGTGTTTTCTTTTCTTTCTTCATATATGTCGAAAACTTCAAATATATATATATATATATATATATATATATATATATATATATATATATATATATATGTGTGTGTGTGTTTGTGTGTGTGTGTGTGTGTATGTACGCGCGCACACAACAGACTTGACGTACGGCGACGTCCGGCGGGAGTTTTTCGATATTGGCGCCGTACACTCTCATGGACGCGACTGTGTTGGCTGTCGCTTGTTTGTGTTCAACTCACGATTACATTATAAGCAGTCGGGCGATATGTACGAATTGGGACGCCAATTTCTCGCTTATTGGATTGAAAAAATCGAACGGTAAGTATTATTCTTATAAATATTGAAAATACTATCATGATTTCATTATCCAGTTTATTTTTTTATACTCAAACCTTTATTGTGATTTTATTGTTTACATTGTTATTTATGGAATAATATTTATAATTAAGAATATTATTAGTTTGGTTAATATCAGCATATTTAGTTGTGTAGATTTTATTTTTTCCATTGTTATTGACATTTCGGATTTGTTTATTCGCTTTGATATGATCGTTTTCCAAGTATATTCTCACTAATATTATTATTATATTATTGAAATAATTATTTAGGCTGTATCGCATGCACTGGGGACTTCACTGTGTTTGTGTATGCTAAAATTTGTGATTTTTTACTAGTGTCTTCAACTTCTGTGTGGAACAATCCTCTCTTATCTCTCTCTCTGTCTCACTTTAGTCCCAAACTCTTCCTCACACTGACGCACATGCACACACACACACACACACACACACACACACACACACACACACACACACACACACACACACACACACACACACACACACACACACACACAGGTGAACTTGGGCCCTGTTTGTCAGTGAGTCTGTATGTGTGTGTATGTGTGTGTGTGTGTATGTTTGTTTATTTACTGTTCATGTCTGGGTCTGTTTTCGTGTACTTTGGATGCGTTTCAGTTTCTGTTTGTGTGTCTGTGTGTGTTTGTGTTTCTTTTTTGTTTATGTCTGGTCCATTGAATGAATCCATTGATAATCTCGCACTATTTGAGATATATCACTAACAGTTTTTTCAGTTGACACCATAGGATACATTTGTGTATTTAAAATATGTTTTTTGCTTGTGAAATTTCTCGTGATTTTTTACTGGCGTCATAAAAACGCCATTCTGAAGTGTGTATGTCTGTGTGTGTGTGTGTGTGTGTGTGTGTGTGTGTGTGTGTGTGTATGACTTGAGACAATATCCATGACCGTTTGATATCTAGTCTGTGTGTCGCATCCTGTTTAATTCAACTCAATGACGGTGCTAGGGGGAGGGTTTATCCCCCCAAAAATATATCTCTCTTGAGCCCACCCAAACAAATCCTGAACATTTCGAATGTGGTTTGCCATATTTCGTCAAACCCTGGTATCTTATTCCTTAACGTCTTTCAGCCCTTCAGAGGATAACTCCTGACTCCGCCACTGGCTTAACTAGTCTAACTATCTATCCATCTATCTATGCGGCCCAGTTTCAGTCTGTCTGTTATCTGTGTGTGTGTCTGTCTGTTCTGTTTAGTCTGTTGTGAAGTGTATTATACAAGTGTAGTTTTGACAATATTTTCCTTGTGTATTTTTTGTTTATTCAACTTTTATATTTTTCCCTCAAGTGTATACTAAATTGTACACTTGAGGAAGTGCACATATTGCTGTTTTTAATTACAAACAAAAAAACATGTTTTTGAGAAACAAAAATAAAACACGCGTGAGATTAAAAAATGTCTGGTTTTTATTTCCATTTTTCACTTCATGCTCATTTTTATCATTTTATCATTCATTTATTTTGTTCTTGGTCCATGTCTTCATTGATGTATCATTTCCGAAATGCATGCTGTCTCTTATATCTTGTAGATGTATGCTATCTGGTATCTTATTTGATATATCTCTTACGAGAAGATGTATTTCAGCTTTATCATATCCAATTTTCGTGTTTTAGTGAGGCTTTTATGTTGGGTTTTGATTTGATAATTTTTATTTGATTAATCGTGTATTTCTTTTGATTTTTTATTCATTAGCTTTCATCTTTTTAACTAAAACATTTACTTTTTTAACTTTCTTTCTCTCTACATATTTTGGTTAGCTTCCAGTACACATGGGGCCACCGCACAGGGTGGTAATAGTGCACTTGCACTCTTCCCCCATGCTACTGTATTTACCTGTAATTAATACTAATAGTAAGTTAGTACAAGCGGGCGTATTACAGCTGAGTTATGTTCATTTATTCCACAGAGAAGAGCGCGGCAGTAGAATCACTATTGTTTTTGACATGGCTCAGGCTGGCTTCGCCAACATTGATATCGGCTTCATTCAGTATCTGATCAACCTATTCAAACTCTACTATCCAGATATGCTGCAGAGTATTCTGGTCTTTGAGGTGCGTACACGTGCGTATATGTGTGTCTTACAATTACTTTGGTACCAAGTTCTTAATCTATATATATAAAAGAGATCCTCTGTCTGTGTGTCTGTTTGTCTGTCCCACCCTCCTTGGTCCATTTTCAGCAAGCTGCTACTCGGTAACCACTCGGTGTACCCGCGAACAATTTATACCATTACGTTGGAAATTTTCATGTCTACACGATAGGATAAATTTAAACTTGTAAAAATAAAGCCAAAAAAAGTTATCGCGGTGAAAAGACAAAATGAACCCTGGAAAATGCGAAAGTTTTGGTCAATATTCCTGCATCTACTCCTCATAAACCAGAAATGGTACAGCCAAACAGATTATACCACTGTGTAGAGAATATTGTGTTCTACTTGGTAGGCTATAATTCATATCCAAAAATTAAATATAAAATATGTAAAAATGACAAAATTTCAGTCTACATTCAAAAATATATTTAAGCTCGACGCGTCCGATTTTCTGTACTTTTTTCTCTATTTCTCAGCAACTAACTATGACACATCTAAATAAATATTACCATCATTATCACCATCATCAATTTACGTGTGTGTATGCTTGAATATGAGGTGACCTAACTGCGCGGGCTCAATGGTATAGATCAGGGGCTTCAAACGTAAACTAAGCGATGGATCATGTTTATGAGATATAAATGTCCCGTGGCAGCAACTATAGATAATAGAACGTATAATTTTACCGTGTAAAACGAGTTCATATACAAAACTAACGGATTTGGCTTCAAGGTCCAGAACGGATCGTGTTCGAGTTCTGAATTATTCCGTACGGCGGGTGGGTTTAAATATGAGGCGGGTTGAGGGATAATATTTTGTCAAAATTAAAATAATTAAATTTAGACTTTTCAATTGATCAGGATTTCTATGGATTTACTAATTTTTTTTTTTAATTTGCAATATGTTTACTAATTAAATATGAATTTCATTTCATGAATTGTTCCGCACAACGGGCGGGTTTTAATGCTAGTCTATATATATAAAAGAGATCCTCTGTCTGTCTGTGTGTTTGTTTGTCTGTCCCACCCTCCTGGGTCCATTTTCAGCAAGCTGCTACTCGGTAACCACTCAGTGTACCCGCCAACAATTTATACCATTACGTTGGAAATGTTCTTGTCTACACGATAGGATAAATTTTAAATTTTAAAAATAAAACTAAAACAAGTTATCGCGGTGAAAAGACAAAATGAACCCTGAAAAATGCGAAAATTTTGGTCAATATTCCTGCATCTACTCCTCATAAACCAGAAATGGTACAGCCAAACAGATTATACCACTGTGTAGAAAATATTCTGTTCTACTCGGTAGGCTATAATTCATATCCAAAAATTAAATATAAAATATGTAAAAATGACAAAATTACAATCTACATTCATAATTTCATTTGAACTTAAGGCGACCAATTTTATTTACTTTTTTCTCTATTTCTCAACAAATAAGTATCACACATCTAAATAAATAATACCATCATGCTGGGAATTTTGTTTTCTAAAACACGGTATAATTTTAAATTTTCCAAAGTGTATTAAAAAAAATTTACGGCGGTGTGAAGTCAAAATGACAAAGTCAAAAATGCAAAATTAGCACTGAAAAACGCGAATATTTTGGTCAATATTCCGCTATCTATTTCTCATAAACCAGCAATGGTACAGCTATAAAAATTTAACTATTTTGTAGATAATTTTGTGTTCTACAAGAAAAGTTATAATTTATACCCACAAGTGATACAAAAAACGTGTAAAATTGGCAAAATTCTCAAATACATCCAAAATTACACTTGAACACCGGGTGACTAAAATTAATTAATTTTGCTACCTAATTCTCAAGAAATATTTGTCACACATCAAAATTAATTATACCATCGTGCTAGAAATTTTGTTTTCTACAATACCGTATAATTCTTAATTTTCCAAAGTGTATCTGAAGGAAGTGACGGCGGTGTAAAGTCAAATTGTCATGTTGCCAATTTGACAGCTATTATGCGCACTTGCGATTACACAGGAATATACACTGATTTAATTTCACTGAAGTCCAATCACAATTTACGCACTTGCGATTACACAAGAATAGACTACTGTGTAGAGAATTTTTTGTTCTACAAGAAAAGTTATAATTTATACCCACAAATGATACAAAAAACGTGTAAAATTGGCAAAATTCTCAATTACATCCAAAATTACACTTGAACACCGGGCGACTAAAATTTATTCCTTTTTCTACTATTTCTCAGTGACTATTTGTTATACATAAAAATAAATTATACCATCGTGCTAGAAATCTTGTTTTCTACAATACGGTATAATTTGTAATTTTCCAAAGTGTATCTGAAGGAAGTTACGGCGGTGTAAAGTCAAAAGGACATATTGCCAATTTGACAGCTATTATGCGCACTTGCGATTACACAGGAATATAGTACTGTGTAGATAATTTTGTGTTCTACAAGATAAGCTATAATTTATACCAACAAATGATACAAAAAACGTGTAAAATTGGCAAAATTCTCAAATATATCCAAAATTACACTTGAACACCGGGCGACTAAAATTAATTCACTTTTCTACTATTTCTCAGTAACTATTTGTTACACATGAAAATAAATTATACCATCGTGCTAGAAATCTTGTTTTCTACAATACGGTATAATTTGTAATTTTCCAAACTTTACCTAAAGGAAGTTATGGCGGTGTAAAGTCAAAAAGACATATTGCCAATTTGACAGCTATTACGATTGCGATATACACAGGAATATACTACTGTGTAGATAATTTTGTGTTCTATTAATTTTGTGTGCAATTATATGCAATATACTTTTCATTGAGATGTGTGTTGTAATTGACTGCGTATAAGATAGCTGAGGATCCCATATAATTGACCAATCGAGCCAACTTTTAACACTATTGCATGATGGCTGTCATCCCACCCGCGAAACTCTAATCTACGCCCTTGCTGAATATTTCCACATAAGCATCTACGCTTTTATGATGTGCAGAAATGGAATACCTATACAGCATAGTGCATGCATACATCCATCGTAAAATACATCTGACTTGAGAATTACCATTTATAACAAAAATTATCATTATATTCCTAGGCGACCTTTAGAAACGATATCACGTTATATTTGTATGTTTTATCCGAGCGCTAGGTTAATGAACTTTGTACAATCAATTGTATCGTGGACTTGACTGAAGTGACAGCTTTGTTGTTTCATCACAAGTCTTGTTGCATCTTTCAACGCCAACTATCGCCATGGATTTCTACGCGCCTCCGATCTACACGCTGCCAATGGTAGACTGCTACCTGCCAATGGCAAACTACCAAGCACCATCGTACTATTATGTACAGCCTCTGCAAAGCTATGTATTGCCAGAGGCAAACCACTGGCAAGTAAATGAATACTTGGTCCAGCCTCTGGTGGAATATACTCCGCCACAGGCAAGTTACGAGCAGTGCTACTGCTACGTACATCCGCCAACAACAACTGATACGTACATCTATCAACAACAACAACAACCAAACTATCAACAACAACAACAACCAAACTATCAACAACAACAACAACCAAACTATCAACAACAACAACAACCAAACCATCAACAACAACCAAACTATCAACAACAACAACAACCAAACTATCAACAACAACAACAACCAAACTATCAACAACAACACCAACAACAACCAAACCATCAACAACAACAACAACCAAACTATCAACAACAACAACCAAACCATCAACAACAACAACCAAACTATCTACAACAACAACAACCAAACTATCAACAACAACAACCAAACCATCAACAACGACAACCAAACTATGAACAACAACAACCAAACCATCAACAACAACAACCAAACTATCAACAACAACAACCAGACAATCAACAACAACAACAACCATACTATCAACAACAACAACCAAACTATCAACAACAACAACAACCATACTATCAACAACAACAACCAAACTATCAACAACAACAACAACACTATCAACAACAACAACCAAACCATCAACAACAACAACAACCAAACTTTCAACAACAACAACCAAACTATCAACAACAACAACAACTAAACTATCAACAACAACAACAACCAAACTATCAACAACAACAACCAAACCATCAACAACAACAACCAAACCATCAACAAAAACAACCAAACTATCAACAACAACAACCAGACTATCAACAACAACAACAACCAAACTATCAACAACAACAACCAAACTATCAACAACAACAACCAAATTATCAACAACAACAACCAAACTATCAACAACAACAACAACTAAACTATCAACAACAACAACAACCAAACCATCAACAACAACAACAACCAAACTATCAACAACAACAACCAAACTATCAACAACAACAACCAAAATTATCAACAACAACAACAACCAAACTATCAACAACAACAACCAAACTATCAACAACAACAACAACCAAACCATCAACAACAACATCAACCAAACTATCAACAACAACAACAACCAAACCATCAACAACAACAACCAAACTATCAACAACAACAACCAAACCATCAACAACAACAACCAAACCATCAACAAAAACAACCAAACCATCAACAACAACAACCAAACCATCAACAACAACAACCAAACTATCAACAACAACAACAACCATACTATCAACAACAACAACCAAACTATCAACAACAACAACCAAACCATCAACAAAAACAACCAAACTATCAACAACAACAACCAGACTATCAACAACAACAACAACCAAACTATCAACAACAACAACCAAACTATCAACAACAACAACCAAACCATCAACAACAACAACCAAACTATCAACAACAACAACAACCAAACCATCAACAACAACAACCAAACTATCAACAACAACAACCAAACTATCTACAACAACAACAACCAAACTATCAACAACAACAACCAAATTATCAACAACAACAACAACCAAACTATCAACAACAACAACAACCAAACTATCAACAACAACAACCAAACCATCAACAACAACCTAACTATCAACAACAACAACCAAACTATCAACAACAACAACAACCAAACCATCAACAACAACAACCAAACTATCAACAACAACAACAACCAAACTATCAACATCAACAACGAAACTATCAACAACAACAACCAAACTATCAACAACAACAACCAAACCATCAACAACAACCAAACCATCAACAACAACAACCAAACTATCAACAACAACAACAACCAAACCATCAACAACAACAACAACACTATCAACAACAACAACCAAACCATCAACAACAACCTAACTATCAACAACAACAACCAAACTATCAACAACAACAACAACCAAACCATCAACAACAACAACCAAACTATCAACAACAACAACAACCAAACTATCAACATCAACAACGAAACTATCAACAACAACAACCAAACTATCAACAACGACAACCAAACTATCAACAACAACAACAACCAAACCATCAACAACAACAACAACCAAACTATCAACAACAACAACAACAACCAAACTATCAACAACAACAACAACCAAACCATCAACAACAACAACAACCAAACTATCAACAACAACAACAACAACAACCAGACTATCAACAACAACAACAACCAAACTATCAACAACAACAACCAAACTATCAACAACAACAACCAAATTATCAACAACAACAACCAAACTATCAACAACAACAACAACTAAACTATCAACAACAACAACAACCAAACTATCAACAACAACAACCAAACCATCAACAACAACAACCAAACCATCAACAAAAACAACCAAACTATCAACAACAACAACCAGACTATCAACAACAACAACAACCAAACTATCAACAACAACAACCAAACTATCAACAACAACAACCAAACCATCAACAACAACAACCAAACTATCAACAACAACAACAACCAAACCATCAACAACAACAACCAAACTATCAACAACAACAACCAAACTATCTACAACAACAACAACCAAACTATCAACAACAACAACCAAATTATCAACAACAACAACAACCAAACTATCAACAACAACAACAACCAAACTAACAACAACAACCAAACCATCAACAACAACCTAACTATCAACAACAACAACCAAACTATCAACAACAACAACAACCAAACCATCAACAACAACAACCAAACTATCAACAACAACAACAACCAAACTATCAACATCAACAACGAAACTATCAACAACAACAACCAAACTATCAACAACGACAACCAAACTATCAACAACAACAACCAAACCATCAACAACAACAACCAGACTATCAACAACAACATCAACCAAACCATCAACAACAACAACAACACTATCAACAACAACAACCAAACCATCAACAACAACCTAACTATCAACAACAACAACCAAACTATCAACAACAACAACAACCAAACCATCAACAACAACAACCAAACTATCAACAACAACAACAACCAAACTATCAACATCAACAACGAAACTATCAACAACAACAACCAAACTATCAACAACGACAACCAAACTATCAACAACAACAACAACCAAACCATCAACAACAACAACAACCAAACTATCAACAACAACAACAACAACCAAACTATCAACAACAACAACAACCAAACCATCAACAACAACAACAACCAAACTATCAACAACAACAACAACAACAACCAAACTATCAACAACAACAACAACCAAACTATCAACAACAACAACAACAACCAAACTATCAACAACAACAACAACCAAACCATCAACAACAACAACAACCAAACTATCAACAACAACAACAACCAAACTATCAACAACAACAACCAAACCATCAACAACAACAACCAAACTATCAACAACAACAACCAGACTATCAACAACAACAACAACCATACTATCAACAACAACAACCAAACTATCAACAACAACAACCAAACCATCAACAACAACAACCAAACTATCAACAACAACAACCAGACAATCAACAACAACAACCAAACTATCAACAACAACAACCAAACCATCAACAACAACAACCAAACTATCAACAACAACAACCAGACAATCAACAACAACAACCATACTATCAACAACAACAACCAAACTATCAACAACAACAACCAAACTATCAACAACAACGGACAGATTATTACGTGCAGCCTCTGGTGGGATATTCCCCGCCACAGTTCTGCTACGAGCAGCAGTTCTGCTGCTACGTATATCCACTGGACATCAACGCTCCAACACAGACCAGTGAACATCAACAACTAAACTATCAAGTGGAGCCTCAGGCGGGATATGCTCCGCCACAGGCAAATGGTACAGATCAAACCATCTACGTACCACAACCTCTAATGATTAATGAACTGCCTCAAAACAACATCCAACAGGAGTTCAATCACTTCGAGCAGCCACAAGCGAGCTATGCTCAGCAACAACCAAGTGAATTAAAGTTATCGAACTTTGTTCAACCAATGACAAGTTTGGAAACTGCAGAGACAGTTCAAGATCATGACCAAGTCTCCTACGAACATCAACTGGCAAGCACCGTTCTTCAGCATGGTAATGAAGACCAGTTATACTCCCACGTGCAGACAAATCAATGCCATGATGAACTGCCTCAAGACGACATCCAACAGGAGTTCAACAATATTAATCAACCACAGGGAACTCATCAACCGTCTCAGACAAACATCAAACAGCACCGCAACTTCCAGGAGCAGAGTGTAGCAAGTTCTGAGCCAGCATCAACAAGTTACACAGAACAGATCAATTACATACAACAAAAAATTCCTACTCATGAACCGCTACAATCCAACGAGCAACAACATTTTACCAATAACGAGCAGACCCAGGAGAACTACGATGTGTCATATGCAAGTGAACAACAACTCAACTATCACAACTCACAGTTTCTGGCGTTATTACAGTCGCTGGTGCCTACAATGCGCTGCCACCAGCAAGCCTTCAGCAGCAGTTCAACTGCTACGTGTATTCTCTCGGCGGGTGATGTTTCGCCACAAGCAAACCATCAAGAACAGTCAAACTGTTTGCAGCAAAATGTGAGCAGTTATCAAATGCCACAAACAGCCAGCAGCAATTCTCCCACTACGACCAGTCCCAGGGAAACTATATTCCGACTGATGAAATAAGCCAGCAACAGTTCAACTGTTACGCGCGCCCTGTGAAGAGTTATACACAGCCACAAGTCAACGAACAATATAACATCCTTCAGCAGTGATGGCCAGTAATGAAGCGCCACAGAGATATAGTTTAGAGCAGTTAGACCACATAGACTATCATCTGGCAGGTTCTGGTACAGACATGTGAACAACATCAGTCACGTGCAACATCTGACGTACCACTAGCTGCCATCTACTTGTGTTACAGCCGAAATCCTCAACATCACTCGCTATGAGTCAGCAAACGTTGATTCGTAACCAGCTGAATTGAGAATGAACGAGTGAATTTTGCATATTGTAACACGGTATTGAAAACGTATTGACGTTTAAATGTTGATTTCATCTGCAACATTAATAAACAATACTTTCTGCACTCATGTTTTTATTTTGCGCTGTAACAAATGTTGTGACCAATCAGTGGCTACTAAGTGGCTACAATCAGTATTACTATTAAGTGAAATGGGACGAACACGAACGCTGCAAAGTGCATGCCTGCAATGCCCATGCAGTTTGATAATCAACACACAGAGAGATAAGAGCAATATCACTGTGAAAGGCAGGCACAAATGTTCAGCAAAATACTGTTAGTGATTTTTTGAGTAATTCGTGATTGAAGTTTATTTGTTGTGTCTGCAAAATTATTATCATTTATCACAACAATATGTGTACTTGAAGGCAATACTATTTTTGCACACACACACACACACACACACACACAAGACGGTAAATACACAACACACACACACATACGCACAATAAAAATAAAATAAAAAGCTGAAAATAAAATAAAATATAAAGCTGCTACTCGGTAACCACTTGGTGTACCCGCTAAAAATTTATACCATCATGTTGGACATTTTCCTGTCTGTAGGCTAATTTTTTAATTTCAAAAATAAAACCAAAAAAAGTTATAGCGGTGAAAAGACAAAATGAACCCTAAAAAATGCGAAAATTTTGGTAAATTTAGACTAAAAACTTTAGACTACCCCTCCTAAACCAGCAATGGTACAACTATAAAAATTATACCACTGTGTAGAAAATTTTCTGTTCTACTTAACAAATTATAATTTATACCCAAAAATTGAATATATAACATGTAAAATAGAAAAAAAAAATCTAAATTGTATTTAAACTCCACGCGTCCGATTTTCTATACTTTTTTCTCTATTTCTCAAAAACTAATTATTACACATCTAAATAAATAATACCATCATGCTGGGAATTTTGTTTTCTACAACACGGTATAATTTTTAGTTTTTAAAAGTGTATTAAAAAAGTTACGGTGGTGTGAAGTGTAAATGACAAAGTCAAAAAGGCAAAATTAGCACAAAAAAACGTGAATATTTTGGTCAATATTCCGCTATTTATTCCTCATAAACCAGCAATGGTACAGCTATAAAAATTATACTATTGTGTAGATAAATTTTTTTTCTACAGGAAACGTTATAATTTATACCCAAAAACGTGTAAAATTGGCAAAATTCTCAAATACATCCAAAATTACACTTGAACACCGGGTGAATAAAAATTAATTCATTCTTCTACTATTTCTCAGTAACTATTTGTTACACATAAAAATAAATTATACCATCGTGCTAGAAATCTTGTTTTCTACAATACGGTATAATCTGTAATTTTCCAAAGTATATCTGAAGGAAGTTACAGCGGTGTAAAGTCAAAAGGACATATTGCCAATTTGACAGCTATTATGCGCACTTGCGATTACACAGGAATATACTACTGTGTAGATAATTTTGTGTTCTACAAGATAAGCTATAATTTATACCCACAAATGATACAAAAAACGTGTAAAATTGGCAAAATTCTCAAATACATCCAAAATTGCACTTGAACACCGGGCGACTAAAATTTATTCATTTTTTACGTATTTCTCAGTAACTATTTGTCACAAGTTAAAACAAAATATAACATCGTGCTAGAAATTTTGTGTTCTACAATACGGTGTAATTTTTAATTTTCCAAAGTGTATCTGAAGGAAATTACGGCGGTGTAAAGTCAAAATGTCATGTTGCCAATTTGACAGCTATTATGCGCACTTGCGATTACACATGAATATACACTGATTTAATTTCACTGAAGTCCAATCACAATTTATAATGCATCATATTAGCTCCAAGCATGGATGGTGTGGTTTTATTGCGTACAGTATACTGAATATAAAGGCTTTATTGTCCTCAATATTTACACATGAATTGTTCCGCATGACGGGCGGGTAAAATGCTACTGGGAACAAAGTAAACTACTGAATTTTATTGTGTAATTTAATTGGTTTAATTTCAAGTTGCATACGCTTTAGTTGCATAAGGATATGGGTTGTAATATCATGCAATGCCAACTATATGCATATGCTCTTTTAGCGGAAGCATTAATATGGAATTATAGATATTACAGAAAGTTTCATTGTTTTGATAGTGTTACACTTCTGAATTACTACACACGAAGTATGGGTGTGAACTTGAGCAGTGCTGAGGAAAAAAACATCGTCAATAATTAAAACAAGAATTTACAAATTTATATTTTTCTATTGGATAAGCTTTTTGCTTTTTGATTCATTATATTCTATTTATAGTTCTGCACGACGGGCGGATTTAAATACGAGGCAGTTCGAGGGAAAATATTTTGCCACATCTAAAATAAAAACATTCACATTTAGACTTTTCTATTGGTTAAGACTTTTTATGGGTTTACTTTTTCTTTTTTAATTTCTAATCATTTTTTATCAATTCAATATTCATTTGACTTTATTTATTGTTCTGCACAAAGGGCGGGTTTTAATGCTAGATGGTGATGTTGAGTTATAAATATATTTTGAAAACATTTTGATAAAAAATTTAGTCATTTTTCATTGTTTAGTGTCAGAGCTCTGAATTATTCAGCACGACGGGCAGGTTTAAATAGGATTTTTTTGGGTTTACTCTTTTCTTTATTAATTCATATTTATTTTCTCTTATGAATTGAATACAAATTTAATAGTATGAACTGTTTCGCACGACGGGCGGGTTTACATGCTAGAATTTTCATTGTTTTGTACGTATTAGTGTTCTGAATTATTCCGCACGACGGGTAGGTTTAAATATGAGGTGGATTAAGGAATAATATTTTGTCAAATTTATAATTAAAATATTCACATTTAGAGTTTTTATTGGTGAACGTATTTACAGGTTAAAATTTTTGCTTTTTATTTTTTATACAGTTTATTCTATGGATTGAATATGCATTTTATTTTATGAATTGTTGAGCACGACGGGCGGGTTTCAATATGAGGCGGGTTAAAGGAAAATATGTTGTCAAAATAAAAATAAAAATAATTAAATTTAGACTTTTCAATTGAGTAGGATTTTATATGAATTTCATTTCATGAATTGCTCCGCACAACTGGCGGGTTTCAATGCTAGACGGTGATGTTAAGTCATAAATATATTTTGGAAACATTATGATGAAAAAGTGTAGTCATTTTTCATTGTTTCGTGTCTGAGTTCTGAATTATTCAGCACGACGGGCATGTATAAATATGAGGCGGTTTAGGCAAACTATTTTGTGAAAATAAATATGAAAATATGAAATTTAGACTAAATTTAGACTTGGGTTTACTCCACTCTTTTTTAATTCATATTCCTTTTCTCTTATGAATTGAATACAAATTTAATAGTATGAACTCTTTCGCACGACGAGCGGGTTTACATGCTAGAATTTTCATTGTTTGTTACGTGTTTGTGTTCTGAATTATTCCGCACAATGGGTGGGTTTATATATGAGGCGGGTTGAGGAAAAGTATTATGTCAAAATAAAAATAAAAATATTCACACTTGGACTTTTCTATTGAGTAAGACACTTATGAGTTTTCATTTTCTTTTTTAATTTGGAATTTTTTTATGAATATGAATTTTTATGAATATTAATTCCATTTTATGAATTCCTCCGCACAACGGGCGGGTTTTGATGCTAGTAAATAATATAATCGTAATCTTATGGCATTCGGTGGGCTTGCGTGTTTGTGTTATTCTCATCGTTTTTTCTGTTGTTCAGATGCCCATGCTGTTTACAGGTGAGAAATACGATTTCAATTTATAATTTCTGTATCAATATTTGTTATTTGTTCGTTTTTGATATTTCACTGATAATTTGAGTAAATACAAGTTTTTTATGTCCATTTCAAATAACTTCTACGAAATCGACTTTATTGCTTAAGTAACGTACATTTTTTGAGAGAAAAAATAACGCACACACACACACACACGCGCGCGCGCGGTGACTAAAATCCTTAGGCAGACCAGAATGGTTGGCAATATAAAAAGCGTAGTTTCCCAAAGAAGTGCGTTGTTGTTTGAAATAGGAATTTAAGCGTAGATTAGACAAAACAGACAGGGTTTTTAGAGACAGGACAGTCTGACAGTCTTGCTCATCTCCTGTACACTACAACTAGTGAATACAACTAGTGAGTACAACTAGTGAGTACAACTAGTGAGTTCAACTAGTGAATACAACTAGTGAGTACAACTAGTGAGTACAACTAGTGAATACAACTAGTGAGTACAACTAGTGAGTACAACTAGTGAGTACAACTAGTGAGTACAACTAGTGAGTACAACTAGTGAGTACAACTAGTGAGTACAACTAGTAAGTACAACTAGTAAGTACAACTAGTGAATACAACTAGTGAATACAACTAGTGAGTACAACTAGTGAGTACAACTAGTGAATACAACTAGTGAGTACAACTAGTGAGTTCAACTAGTGAATACAACTAGTGAGTACAACTAGTGAGTACAACTAGTGAGTTCAACTAGTGAATACAACTAGTGAGTACAACTAGTGAGTACAACTAGTGAGTACAACTAGTGAATACAACTAGTGAGTACAACTAGTGAGTACAACTAGTGAATACAACTAGTGAGTACAACTAGTGAGTACAACTAGTGAGTACAACTAGTAAGTTCAACTAGTGAGTACAACTAGTGAGTACAACTAGTGAATACAACTAGTGAATACAACTAGTGAATACAACTAGTGAATACAACTAGTGAATACAACTAGTGAATACAACTAGTGAGTACAACTAGTGAGTACAACTAGTGAGTACAACTAGTGAGTACAACTAGTAAGTACAACTAGTGAATACAACTAGTGAATACAACTAGTGAGTACAACTAGTGAGTACAACTAGTAAGTACAACTAGTGAATACAACTAGTGAGTTCAACTAGTGAGTACAACTAGTGAGTACAACTAGTGAGTACAACTAGTGAGTACAACTAGTGAATACAACTAGTGAGTGCAACTAGTGAATACAGCTAGTGAGTACAACTAGTGAGTACACACACACATCCACATAATACACACACATACACATAATACACACACACACACATCCACATAATACACACACATACACATAATACATACATACATACACATAATACACACACGTACATACATACATATGCGCGTGTGTGTGTGGCAGCAACATGGGGTATGGTAAAGAACATGCTGCCTGCCAAGTCGCATCAGCTGATCCGGTTTGTCAGCAAGAAGGACATGTGCCAGATGGTACCCGAGTGGTGTTGTCTGACACGCTGGGGCGGCAGCGACACGTGGAGCTACGATCCGGCCGTCGAGGATCTGCACATGCCTCCGTCGCCGTTCCTTACCGACAATCCGCCGCATCGTGACGTACGTCGGTCGCCGCATCCGTCAGATGGCGGCGACCGGCCCACGGTCAACGGTGCGCTGGCTTCAGCTGCTACTGGTGATCACGTGACTCCGGTTGACCCGGCCGTCGAGGCCACCGAGGAGGTCAACGGTCATGACCTCAAGGGGTCAGGTCACGCCCGCATTAACGGGCATTCTTCTAGTCGGCACGCGGTCAAAGTGAGTGAGCTTGGGTTTTGTGTGAAGTTGAAGATAATAGTCATGATGACTTTATTATTATTACTCTTATTATTAATTACAGGCAAATCCAGTAGCATGGGGGAAGAGTGTAAGTGCACTATTACCACCCTGTGCGGCGGTGTACTGGAAACTAACCAAAAGATGTATAGAGAAAGTTGTAAAATTAAAGGTTGTTTCAGTCAGAAAGATGAAAGTTAGTGAAGAAAGAGGCAAAATAAATAAACGATGAATATAATGAATTTATCAAATCAAAAGGCCAAATAAAAGTGTATATATACAATAGTGCCGTAAATTCTCTATTTGAGCGGCATGCCGTTCTATTTTTCAAACCTTCCTTCCGAAGTGCCGTTCAATTAGTGGGTGCCGCTCTATTTTTCTACTAGCTGGTGAGAATTTTGAGAAGATACGCTATATTCTATGGATAAAAAGGAACCAGATAACGTATGCATATTAATTTAACAAAAAACACAAATACATGGTGATTAGTGATAATTAATCACAAATTCACTAATAAATATCATTCAGTCATAGATATTGCTAAAATAGAAGAATTAATTAAAGTGACGTTCTATTTGAGATGCCGTTCTAATAGGGATTTTACGGTATATGTATAGACACTCGTGGTTTGATGCTGGGTTGTGTTGATGCGGTCGCAGGTTCAATTCTCGGCCGATACTAGCAGTTCAGGAAGTGATGTGACCTCAGTTCGCTCACTGTGCAATACAGCCAACGTTAAACTACTGCTGTGTACGTTATTGACACATACAAACACATTTTTAACTACGCATTTGAACACATAGACACAACCTCACACAGCTGCACGCATATATAACCCGCCTTGCGGCAAGTGGGCTATCTCTTTAAGATATCGAACTTAACGAGTTTCACCTCGCCAGGGAATCGAACCCTGGACCTTTTGCGCTCAAAGCGTGCGTCTTAGCCACTCGGCTACGAGGCACAAACACGCAATGAGTCAAATAATCTTATTTGATCTCAGGAAGGCGGGACATACAAGCTTTTAATTTATACACACATACACATGTGTATTTATTTGTGTGTGTGTATCTGTGTAATTGATGTCGGTGTATTTAATTTATTGAAATCAAGTCTCTAATTGTTTAATTTAATCTAATTAAATTTGTTTAGAGTCTACATATTTAATTTGATGATATATTTGAGTTATTCATTATCAGTTCCATGTGTGTACCTGTTCTACAAATGTATGCTTGGGTGTATGTTATTGTGTGTGTGTGTGTGCGCGTGTGCTTGTAAAATCATGTGCAAGTGTATTTGAGTGAATAATATAAACACAAATGTGTATGTTCATTTGTGTGTCTGTATAATCATGTATGTTCATTTGTGTGTGTATGGGTGTGTATACTCATGAATATTCTAGTGTATGTGTGTGTGTGTGTTTGTGTGTGCATATACCAATGTATGTTTGTTTGTGTGTGTGTATGTTGGTATAAGATAGCTGGCAGTTTGGAAGTGTCACCCGCCGAGGAGATAGTGTTTCAGAGTGGCGTGTCAGAGGCCAAATGCCCGTTGATTCTCACCAATCACGGCTCATCTCCCATCGCTTTCAAGGTGCTCAACCTCATCATTATTATTAATTACACGCAAATCCGGTAGCATTAGGGAAGAGTGCAAGTGCACTATTACCACCCTGTGCGGTGACCCCCCATGTGTACTGTGGAAGCTAACCAAAAGATGTATGGAGAGAAAGAGAGTTGGAAAAGTAAAGGTTTTAGCTAAAAAGATTAAAGCTAATGAAGAAATGAGCAAAGGAAATAAAATATGACTCAAATACAATTATCAAATCAAAAGGAAGCAGCAATTTTTGGCCTCAAATTATTGTGTGTGTGTGAGTTATTCTTGTTGCGCTAATACAGCCGATTTCACATGCACTTAGTGTGCTTTCGTTTTCCTGCGTGTAATATTGTCGCATATGTGTAGTAGTATACTGTGGGACTTCAGTCAAGAAAGTGTGTGTGTGTGTGTGTCACAAGAACGGAAGACGTATTAGAGAGGGCCACCTCCCCAGAATGCATGACACAACTCATGACTGATATCTGGTATCATCATTTACTGCTGGGTGGACAGGGACTGTTGGATTATAGAATTCACCCATTGAAATTCTCCTCGGCCGGGATTCGAACCACGGACCTTTTGCTTGCGACGCGGGTGCGCTAACCACTACACCACGGAGTCCAACAATGTATCTACGTAAACGGGTATGTGTGTGTGTGAGTATGTAGGTGAAGACAACCTCTCGTGACAAGTTCCGCGTGCGTCCTAGCGGCGGTGTCGTGTTGGCTCGCTGTCACCAGCTGGTACATATAGCGCTGTGTGATGGCGTGACAGCGGCGGCCGCCTCAGCTGATAGATTTCTCCTGTTGGCTGCCTCCACTGACACCACCAGTGGTGCCATCTATACCAGCAGTAGCGAACTAGAAGCCCTGTGGCAGGTGGGGTCGAGTGTTTTAATTATATCGAGTAGAATAATTATAGTGATATTTTTCAAGCTTTTATATCAATGAATTTAATTTATCAAATATTCCGTTGATATCAAACAAATGTTCCTAATAAATATATCCTAATGATCGAAGATGTGTTAATATAGCCCAAAAAACTACGAAATATGGTCGTTACTAAAATATTTCATATGAGATAATCGGGAGATAATCTATGGGTGAAATTTTTTCTATCTTTTTTATTTATTCATTTATTTTCCGTAGAAAATTCCCGCAGCGAGTCGTGAAGAGATGCGATTTCGGTGTGTGGCCATGACGTCACCGACAGCTCAGCCGCCATTGGTCCAGCCGTCGACCAATCAGCACAGCCAGCTGAGTGACGTCACACAGCGACTGGATGACGTCACACGGCAGATGAGTGACGTCACAAGTCGATTGGCCGCTATTCAAAGATTGCACTTGTTTATTGTGTGGTCCTTGGTGGTGTTGGTATTGTTGCAGTGTGTTGCAATGTTGCTGTCGTGAGTACGCTAGTAATGCAATAACTAGCTACTCATAATTCAGTAGCTAGTAACGCGTTTAGTTTTCATAATTTCAGTGAATTCGGGTGAGTTTAGGCTGGGTAAAGGTTAGTTTAGAGCTTAATTTACAAATTATGGTAAATTTGGGTTCTGTCCTCACCTAACCCAAACTAAATCGACCCGAATTCACTAGAATGTGAACAATTCACGCTGAAATAACGTGGATCGCCTTTGGGTAACGTTTATATTTTACCTTATGTGGCTATCTGGCTAATTACACGCGCGATGCATATTGTGTGCATCTTCCTTCCTGAAAACCTGACATTTTTCATGTAGCAAAGGCGACGCCAGGTAATTTTCAGGGGGGGTTTTGGCAGATGTGTTAAGACACAAGCAAATTTGATGGTAATTATTAGTATATCGGCTCAAAATTAAACATATCTAGTGACGCCATTGGTGTATATTTTTATATAGACCAAAATGAGCATATATATATATATATATATATATATATATGTATACCAAAAGTGTATACCTCTACGCAAACTATGTTAGAACTACAATCTAGAGGCCAAATGATTGCTATGTTTCATACAATGGGACCGCCACGGTTACATAACACAATATTTCTGTGATAAAACCATATATACATACATATGGGACGATATGTTTCACACACAAAAAAGCATGTGCATTTTTCATATATACAGTTGAATATTCTCGGTTATTTTGTTGTGCGTGCGTGCGTTTTTATATTATTCCAGGAGAAAAAAAAATGTTGTGCAGGCTTTCGCAGAGTTGTGAATTTCATTTTATCGCGTGTGCAATTTTAGTTGTGTGTGTTTTTAGTAGAGTTTCATACTTCAGTGTTTGTGTGCGTTCATAATTCAGCGACTCTCCATTACTGGTTGTATGTTTTACATTGCGTGTGTATGTGTGTGTGTGTGTGTTTGTGAGAACCATAGTTCTTATTGCGAGATATATCTTATCATCATACGTACACACACACACACAATTCCAGCAAAATATACGTGAAGTTCGACTACGGTGCTAATCTTATGCGATGGGGCTTCTTGAAGACAACATTGTTCATTGTTCATTCATTGTTTTTGTCTCAGGAAGATATTTATTTATGTGAAGACGTGTCGCTGTGTTACACACACAGACACAATTATATCATAAAAACTATGACATTAGAAGTTGCACCGTTTCGACTAGACTACTTGGTCTGTTCAACTGGCATATTTTGGCGACAGCTGTCAAAAGCATGCCGTCGCTTTTTTCAGCGTTCGAACGACAGTCAAGTGTGGTGTATAAAAAGACGCGAGAAAAGTGTGAATATCGCAGAAAATGAAGTGGTTCGATCGTCACTGCACGAACTGGTCTTGAATCTTGATCTTACTGAACCACAATGAGTAGCCCAGTGAGTCTGTTTCTCGTCATGTTGGTAGTCGGTGCCGTTTATGTCAATTCACTGCCAATGCCGGACTCTTTCGGCGCACCCCCGTTTGCCTTGCTGCAACCAAGATTCCTTGTGGTGCCTCCAGAACATAACCAGGGCTTCAAAGTGACGCCGGCAGGTGGAAATGTCGGAATAGCACATCCAGCAGATTGTCCCCAAGGAAAGGTACGTCAGAGTTCAGGTGAATGCGTGGATATTTCCCCGTTGGGTTGAGCCAGACGTTCCAATATGTCTTAACGTCTTCACTGTCGTCTAAATTGTCTGCACATCGGACTGAACTGAATAGGACCTCTCATGTTTTCAACCTACACCTATCTAACTTCGTTGCCAGCTTACTGCTAAAGTATCTTGAAATAAACGTTATTCGGCAAAATTGTGTTTGTTGTTAGTTGATAAATAATTATTAATTAATTATTGGCAAATATTTTGCATCATAAAAACGAGGATGCGGTTGAAGTGTTGGGTGTTTCAAAAGCGGGTTTTTATTTTTTAAATGCAAGAATATTTTCTACACAAATTTGGGAGATCATAAGTGAGAAATTCACGAGAAACTAATTCATTTCTTTCAATCATTCACTGTTCAAATATTTTTTCCAATATATCGATGACGGATAATAAAAGAGACCCCACATAAACCATGCACAAATTTGCGATATCGTTTCTCTGAAAATTGGCGCTGCCTTGACTTCGCCGTTCACTATCAGTCTGTATGTGTGTGTGTGTGTGTGTGTGTGTGAGCGGATGTGTAGACGATTGTGTATGTCTTTTCAGATCATGTACTTGCATTGTTTTTTATCAGTGAAACGTCACTCCTAGTGCTATATCTTACATAATTCGTGAATATCTATTGTCAGTATGAATGAAACCCCGCCTTGCGGAATTCGTGAAATAAAACTACTATCACTATCGTAGACGGGTGGCACTCCTTCACCGAGGCTCTGTTTGTCCTCGTCAGCTGCAATTGAGCTGTCTTGCACTCACCGCCGTGTCGGACGAGAACGAACAGATCACGGTGAAGGAGAGTGTATGGCACGAGCTTTCACCCGTCGATGATACAGACTGGTGTTGAACGCCGGAAGGCTGAAGTCGGGATGTAGCTTGACTGATATCGAGACGTCACTTCGATCTTGTGGGTAGGAGGCGGTTGGATTTTGGCCGTCTGCTTGTCGTGGACGGTGGCAGGTGTAAGTTAAACAGTGTTCGCTTCGTTTAATCCTTCCAGACGATACTTGGGCGTCGGTGTATCGTCGCTGCTGGGTTAACAGTCATCTTTCGGCGAGCAAAAAGCGGCAAAGCGGCAAACACCACAGACCACTTCGGTTGACCAAAACAAAAAGAATGACTACAATCATGACAAAGACTATCACTGTGATGTTTAGCGAGTAAGCTGTACGATGGAAGTTGACTGGCGATGGCTGACACCTCGGCTGTGAGAGGTGTGACTTTGTGCGTGAGCAACCACTGGTTCAACATTTGCGTCACAAGCCTGCCCTTGTTGGACTGCGTGGTGTAGTGGTAGCACAGCCGCCTCACAAGCGAGAGGTCCGTGGTTCAAATCCCGGCAGAGGAGAGTTCTTAAGGTGAATTCTATAATCCAACAGCCCCTGTCAACCCAGCAGTAAATGATGGTACCAGATATCAGTCATGTGTTGTGACATGCATTCTGGGGAGGTGGTCCTCTCTAATACGTCTTCCGTCATTGTGGCGCCATATCATTAGTTTCAATATTGGCAAACCAGCACTAGAGCTCCGAGGAATTAAGATAAAAAACTGAGCTTGTCATTTCATATTTATCATGGGTGAGATTCGTGTAATAAATGAAAACAAAAATAACTAACATGTTTACTCACTTTAAACTAGATAAGAAACTACATCGATACATTTTATAAAGGAAATTCAACTATCGTCGGCGTGGGGTGTGGTTCGCTGACTCCTAACCTAGAAACTACAACGCCTACTTTGTGTGATGGAGCACTTTTCAGAGGATAACTATAAGCAAAACCAGAATTTCGGCGGAGAAAATAGTACGACCCGTGTGCCGACCAGCCGATACACAACAAAACTGCTTAACTCCGTGATGAAAATGACAAATATCAAGCATAAAATTAAGCGACCATTTGATGAAACGATTGAAAAAGCCAAAGTTAACTATTGACACTTGAATCGCAAACAACTCATCACCACTACACACCAAGAATAAAAAAAAATGTCCACTCAATTATCCCCCAAGAATTCAAAATAAAAACCTGCTTCGATTACGCGCATTTATTACGTTTATTATTGAAATATATTGACAAAATACAATGGCAAGACAGCGTTGAACGTTGATAATTGCATGCAACTGCAATCACCATGCATCTTGATCATCAACAAATACACACACACACACAGAGAAAAAGCAAGTAACAAAGAAAATGAAGAGACATATATAAAAAAACTCGTAACATCACTAATAGTGAAATAACGTAAACAAGATGTGCATCACTTCACATACAGCAATGCTTAAGCGCTCACGAAAAATAACCTCCGAGCAAACACAAATAATGTACGAAAAAACGCCTCTATGAAAACACAACACGTGAAATTCACGTCACATCACATTGTCGTGATGTCACGTTTAGTTATGAAGACGTAATATGGCTGTAAACGTCACCGTTGCTGATGACGTAAGAGCATAGTGTTTGATGACGTGATACCAACATACTTCATGATAGCTACTTATTGAAAAATACTACTTAAGAAAATATTGTGAAAAATTAAGTAAATAATACGTTTTTTACATATTATTTAAGAGAAAGAATACCGTCTGTCTGCCTTGTGACGTGAAACTTTGTCGTTTGGCGACGTGAAATGACGTGAAGTGAGCCTTATTGACGTGGTGGCGGTTGCCAACCGTGTCGGGCGGCGCACTCGTACATCTGGCGCAGACAGAGTGTGAGAGCATCGTCGCCCTGCGCGCGCACTGTTTCGTAGTGACGGTAGAGTGAGAGAGCGGTGCGCGCGTCCTCTATTGAGTCATGCGCCTCCGACTGTATGTCCAACTCTACACACACATACAAACAAACAAACAAACAAATATATACACACACACATACAAAGAAATATATACACACATACAAACAAACAAATATATACACACATACATACATACAAACAAATATATACACACATACATACATACAAACAAATATATACACACACATACAAACAAATATATACACACACATATATACAAACAAATATATACACACACACATACAAACAAATATATACACATATACACATACATACAAACAAATATATACACACACATATAAACAAACAAACGTATACACACACATACAAACAAATATATACACACACATACAAACAAATATATACACACATACATACAAACAAATATATACACACACATACAAACAAATATATACACACACACACATACAAACAAATATATATACACACACACACAGACAAATATATACACACACATACAGACAAATATATACACACACATACAGACAAATGTATACACACATACAAACAAATATATACACACACATACAAACAAATATATACACACATTTATACATACAAACAAACAAATATATACACACACATACAGACAAATATATACACACACATACAGACAAATATATATACACATACAAACAAATATACATACACACATACAGATATATACACAAATATTCATACACAGGTAAGTATATATATATATATATATATATATACGAGAGAAATATACAGAAATATAGACACAAAGACACACACACATACATTCAAATACACACACACACACACATGCATACAAACCCACAAACATAGAGACACAGGTATATATAAATATATATAAAAATAAACAGAAATATAGACACATATACACGTGTATATACCTATATAAGCATACGCACTCACAAATACACACACACACACACAGTTTGGAGTGAGAGAGATCGAAGGGGACACAATAAATGCCTTAGGCAGACCAGAGTAGTTACAGGGATATAAAGAAATATAGTTTCCCAAATAGGTGTATCGACGTTTGGAATAGTCTTGAAAAGTATGTAGTGGAATCAAGTAGTATTGGACAATTTAAGCGTAGATTAGACAATAGTGGGTTTTTGGAGACAGCACAGTCTGAGCCTTGCTCATCTCCTGTACACAACAACTAGTGAGTGAGTACACACACACAAGCACACGTACATAAAACACACACACACACGCATAAAAACCCACAAACACATAGAGACACAGGCGTGTGCACCACTCACTGAGAAAATACCAGGCTAGAAACCTGAGCGACAGCATTCTCTGTTGTGGCAGCTGAAACAAGGTGACCGTGTCGATCACCTGCTCCGACGGTACATACAGGTTAATCACCCTACACACACACACATACATAAACATATACATACACACCGCTTGGATTTTGCTTGAGTCATTGGCGGACCCAGAGAGGGGAAGCTCGGGGGATGAAGCGCCCCCAAAAAAACAATGTTTCCATCAACTACTCATAACTAACAGATTCACTAAAAGTGGTCAAGAAAAATAATATATTTGTAGAGTTTGTTGATATGAGCATATTCGCGCATAATGCGTTTGTAAATGTGCGCAAATATCATTGAGAACATTTCCAGCCCCCCCCCCCCCAAAATTCACTCTGGATCCGCCACTGACAATTGTATTGCCCTTTTGTGTTTTGCATATTTCAGTGGTTCTCAACCTTTTTTCTCACTTATTGCACACTTCTTCTTAACGAGCCATCTCTTCATTTTCCACACAACACAGCGCTGATAAATTCAGTTGTTACATCAAAGTCAATGTCATTAGAGGTCATTATAGAAACAAAACTAAACTAATTTCAATTGATAAAAACACACATAGTTGTCCTGTTCTGTACGACCTTTAGCTTCCCACTTGACAACTCTTCCATTTCCCACCAGACAGGGGAATTCCCCACACACAGGTTAAGAACCACTGATCTATATCTTATCTATATCTCGTTCAATTTTTATCACACAAACACATCTTGTAATGAAAAGTGCAACATTATTTGGGAGATTGCAACATATCCCAATACTCTACTACACACACACACACACACAGACACACACACACACACACACACACACACACACACACACACACACACACACACACACACACACACACACACATGTACACAGATGCAATACCAGCAAATCTGTGAGAACTATCCAAATAAAAACTGCTAGACACAGTTATGAAAATATTCAACTGAATAAAACTAAATAAAACTGATTTACCAACGAGTATATAGGCTGAATGTATATTTGTGTATGTAATCACGTTTGTAGTGATATACATGTGCGTATGTATGTCCGTATGTCATTTCGTTTGTACGACTGTGAACATAAAAATCTCTGTGTATGTTTTTTTTAAATTTATATATGGCTTTTTCATTTTATATGCAGTTTTAAGGATGAATTTTTACGGGTATATGTGTGAGTGTGTGTGAGAGTATATGTATGTTTGTGTGAGAGTGTGTGAAAGTGTGTATGTTTGTGTGAGTGTGTGTGTATGTTTGTGTGAGAGTGTGTGTATGTTTGTGAGTGTGAGTGTGTGTGTGTGTATGTTTGTGAGTGTGTATGTATGTTTGTGTGAGAGTGTGCGTGTATGTTTGTGAGTGTGTATGTATATTTGTGTGAGAGTGTGTATATGTGTGTGTATGTTTGTATGAGAGTGTGTGTGTATATATGTTTGTGTGAAAGTGTGTATGTTTGTGAGATAATGTGTGTGTGTGTGTGTATGTTTGTGAGTGAGCGTGTGTGTATGTGTGTGTGAGAGAGTGTGTGTGTGTATGTGTGTGAGAGTGTGTGTGTATATATGTTTGTGTGAAAGTGTGTATGTTTATGTGAGAGCGTGTATATGTGTGTGTATGTTTGTGAGTGAGTGTGTGTGTATGTGTGTAAGTAACCGAAAGTCGTTTTTCAGTCCGTGTCCGACAAAGAGGACGCCGGCCTCGACCAGACAGTAGAGTTTGAGGTAGCAGGACTTGAGTGTGGTGAGTCGCTTGGACGAAACACTGGCGTCAAGATCGCCCGGCCTAATGCCGGAAAACTGAGTGAGATAGTCGACCACTTGTTCCTGGGTTGAAATGTAGTCGTCGATGAATGCCACACCCTCCAACTCGCCCTGTCTGCACTCACAAACAACCCGTCCATAAATGCCCACAAAAATAATACAACTCAAACTTTTAATATTGTATATTAATTATAACTTTATACATTTTTTCCATTTTCTTATGCATTTCTAAGTAATGATATTTATTTGACCATATTATTATACCAATTATAATTATTTTCAATATTAATTGCTCCTTTTTTAAATTATTTATATAAATATGCCTGTATCTTCTATGTACAAAGGGAGGGGCAAAGATGTGTCCCGAATAAGGCACAGAAATAAAAAGAAAAAATAAGAGAACAGACAGAAAGATGGTAGAGAAACAGATGGAGAAAGGGATTCAGGGGTGGTGAAGATAAATGTATTTATTTCCAACTGGACGTATAAATATAAACATGAATGTAGTAGCATTAGTTTCATAAGAGTATAACATACTAAATCATAATACTACTTTAAAAAAAAGTTACCACCAAAAGCCAGAATGACACCACTGAAACATAAAGAGATACGGGGAGATAAAATGCAATAAGTAACACTTGTGGGTTAGAACTTGCTCACCCGCGCACACAAGACATTCTCGCCAGAGCCATGTGACACGGTTTCACCATGGATCTGGTACCGTCGCTACGAATCTCGGCTTCCTCTTGATTGAGCGTGACAAACTCGGCGTCCATCGCCACCAGCTCGCCTGATTCACAAGCACCACACTCAGGGGTTGATAACAGTAAATATATTCAGCATATATTACACACCAGAGGCGACATCAGGATGTTTTCCAATATGGGGCCTGGCGAAACATAAGCAACTAAACTCGTAATGTACATATTCATGATTTTTGTAAGGGCTCAATAAGACTTGGCACCCTTTTTTGGAAGAAAGTTTTTTTTGCTAAAACCTATTTTGAATGCTCCAGTCTTTGTGTATCCTAAAATTGAATTCTCCCATCTGGCGTCTGATCGTCGCTGCAAAAGAAAACAACTGTAACTGCAACTGAACGGCTGCAACATTATATATTGCAACATTAGATGCAACATTATTATTATTGATTCAATCATCGTTGCTGTAGATTGGCTATTATTGTGTGAGGAAGTTCTGTTTCCGCTCATTCATCTTACTTCATTTCGGCTGTATGTAATGATTTTCTAATGCTATTGGTTCTCTCTGTGTGTGTGTGAGTGTGTGTGTGTGTGTGTGTTGATGATCAAGATGCATGGAGATTGAAGTCATGTAATATATAAGCGTTCAACGCTCTCTGCCAATTTCAATTCAATCTATTATAATTATAATAACATATTTTTAGCAAATTTAGTCTGAAATATGTGGAACAAATTCAAGACACACTGACACACATACAAGCACACACTGACACACACACACACACTGACACACACTGATACACACTGACACACACACACACACACACACACACACACTGATACACACACAAACTGACACACTGACACAAACACACACACGCAAACACACACACACACACACACACACAAGCACACACACTGACACACACACACACACACACACACTGACACACACACACACACTGACACACACACACACACACACACACACACACAGAAGCGCACCTTTCTGTGGCAACTCGCTGGTGGATAGAGGTTTGAAAACCACCGCGCGAGTATCTGAAATACCAGCACTATTTCCAGCACTATTTGCAGCACTATCGAGCGGCGGGCGCTGTGACGTCAGCAATGAGAGCAGATATTCAGTGTCTGTGCGAGTGACGTCATCACCGGCGGCGGCGGCGGCGATGACGTCACAAGATGGCGGGGTCATTGACACACTGGACACATCACGACTCTGAAAGTATAGAATGACTGGCACCTACAGACACACACATACACACATTAACACACACACGCATACAAGTACGTACACACACACACACACACATACACATTCACACACAGACACACGTCAATGAAATAGTATTTGTTTTTTATTAATCGCAAGTATTTGTATATTTAATATAAATTATTTTATATAATAAATACACACTCTCTCTCTCACACACACACACACACGAATTTTCAAACTAATACTGTTTTATATTGATATTGTGTATATATTTGCGATGTATATAGTTTATTATGTGTTGTGAATTGGAGCAGCGCTCCATACTAACAGTCTGAGCACCAATACACGTTTCTTTCTTTCTTTCTTCACACACACACACATACGTAAAACTTTGGTAGAACACAAATGAATTATTATTTATATTTGTATATCTCCTAAATTTACTGCTCTACGATTGGCGCTCGCTGACCTTCCAGTGAAGACTCATATTGAGCACTTCGTGGGCCGAGATCGGTACAACTGTGACGTCATTGAAGAGCGTCCATGAGTCGCTGCTGGTGGTGCCCCCTAGCGGTGATTTTATCGCCACGGTGAGGTTGTTTTTGTCTGGGTGTCGCGCGTCGAATATGTGACACACGACGGCGAACAAATCGTACACGCGACGCTCCAGTACGTCACCATTCTGTCATATAAAGTAATTATTATTATTATTAATAATAACAACAATACGTTACGTATACGTTAATATCCTGTTTGTTTATTATTATTATTAATTATTAATTACAAACAAATCCAGTAGCATGGGGAAAGAGTGCAAGTGCACTATTACCACCCTGTGCGGTGACCCCCCATGTGTACTGGAAGCTAACTAAAAGACGCATGGATAAATATTTTAGAAATACGAGTTTAGTAGGGAAAACGAGAGCGTATGATGAGAGAAAGATGTCAAAATCGAATATAAAAACACAAATATAATGTGATTATTGTTAATTAATCACAAATTCACCAACGAAAATCAGTTGGTCATAGATATTGTCAAAAGAGGAGAATAATTTACCAAAGTGAAATTGTATTAGACGTGTAGATTGTATTCAAATAGGGATTTTACATGATATTTATCTTTTTCTAACGCGGCGGCTACTAAACTTTCTCAATGTTCGCACCAAATAAGCAACCTGGATTCTTGACAGCTAAATGAAATGACAAAACTAACGAAGTAATAAAAAATAGTATTAAATATTCATTAATACAACATACTTCCCTTAAGTTTCGCTTGAGTATATCTCCTGGAAAAAATATGAAGCACAGTTAAAACATATGTGTTGTTTGATTTACCACAGGAATACCCGCATTCCTTAGGAACAAAGCACGCATCCCCGGTTCTAACGTAAATACCTTGGTGTTTTCAGCATCATCTATATTATCGGCTGCTTCGCTGGCGAGGTCAGAGCGCGTGGACGTCACCGAGCCGTCGGCGTAGCGACAACATGTTATACTGGACGGTAACCAACTAACTCCCCCCACAACCACTGACACACACACACACACAGTTATCATATGGAGAAAGATTGGAGAAATTGGCACTGGTTACATTGGAAAAAAGGCAAGAATGAGGGGACATGATAGCAGTCTTCAAGTAGATGTCGGCAAATGGACGAAACGGAACAGTTTTTATCGAGTTATGCACAATCCAGTGGACAAAGAAGAGGACACAAGAGAAAACTGAAAAAAGCTAGGTGCCGCAGTAATTTGAAACAGTTTAGTTTCCCATATATATGCGTGGACAAATGGAATGAATAAAGGGAAGAAGTAGTGGATGGTGAAAAGATTGGCACATTCAAGACAAATCTGGACAAATTTGGATATCGAGACTGGACAGTCCGAGCCTAAAATCTCTTGAAATCGTCAGCCAAGAGCAACAGCCAAGAGTAGGGGAAAATATTCCACTAGAATATCATCAAATAGCATATTAAAATATTAACATACTCATAATATGATATATGCTAAAATTCAATAGAATTTTCACTGGGATATCACACAGAGTATATTCGTGTATAATTTATTGTATTTTTTATTTGTATTCATTAAGCCAATGATGAAAATCCGTCTTTTTGTGTGATGAATTTGTGTGATTTTCTTCTAGTATTAAGTCCGTACTTGAGCTAACATAAACACGGATATATTTCCTTCACATTTTTACCTCTGTGTGTGTGTGTGTGTGTGTGTGTGTGTGTGTGTGTGTGTGTGTGTGTGCCAGTGTGTGTGTGTGTGTGTGTGTGTGTGTGTGTGAATGTGTACACTTCAACTTGTGCCTATATTATCGTTTGAGTATGACCCAGTATCACGTGACATCTCACACACTCACATGTGCGTTCAAGTGTTATGTATGCGCAGTATTGCCTTGCTGTTTGTGCGTAGTCACGTGACCTAATTGTGTCACGTGACACAGATGTTATATAAAGGTCGTCGAAAGGGCAGTTGGGAGAGAGAGAGAGAGTATATCGCGCTGTGCCAGTGTGTGTGTGTCTGTGTGTGTGTGTGTGTGTGTGTGTGTGTGTGTGAGTGTGTGTGTGTGTGTAGCGCCTTAGAGACCTTCTAGGTGTAGGGCGCTATATAAATTTTTCCATAATGTAAATGTAATGTAATGTGTGTGTGTGTGTGTGTGTGTGTGTGTGTACTCAGTTATTTGTTTAGCACAGGAGATGAGCTATGCTCGTGCTGTCCTGTCTCCAACCCACCCTCTAGTAACCTATCTTCCTTGAGATTCCCAGTATTTCACAATATCCGGTCTTTCTTTAAATGCTCCTACGCTTTTAGCTCCTAGAATATTCTCCTCTAACTGATTCCAGACATCAACACACCTGTATATGGGAAACTATACTTCTTAACATCTCTCAAACATCTAGTTCTTTTCAGTTTTTCCATGACCCCTCTTGCCTGAATTATCCCAAACTATACAATTATTTCTATCGAACTTTTACATACTCATTCTATGCCTAAGCATATTAATCAGCGTGTGTGTGTGTGTGTGTGTCTGAGAGAGCGCAGTCAGTGAGTATGTATGACGCAAATCATGAGCGTACCTGTTTTGTGCGCGACGCCGGGAGAGCTAGCTCCACCACTGACACCGCCCCTGGCACTGTTATCATGCCAGAAGCGACAGTCAGGTCGGGCACACGTGGCGCCGTAGCGACAAGGTCGGCTCGCCTGGCCTCCAACAAGGCGTGTTTGTGATGATATGATGGTGGGGTCTATGATGGCAGCTGTGATGGCAGAGGAGTTGCTCGGGGATAAAAGTCTCTGTTGTACACTCCAAAACTGCACCTCCTGTACACACACACAGACACACACACACATAGACATATAGGTGATTTAGTACCTTGTAATATAGGTGATTTAGCACCTGGTAATATAGGTGATTTAGTACCTGGTAATATAGGTGATTTAGTACCTTGTAATATAGGTGATTTAGTACCTTGTAATATAGGCGATTTAGCACCTTGTAATATGGGTGCTTTAGCACCTGGTAATATAGGTGATTTAGCACCTGGTAATATAGGTGATTTAGTACCTTGTAATATAGGTGATTTAGTACCTTGTAATATAGGTGATTTAGTACCTTGTAATATAGGTGATTTAGTACCTTGTAATATAGGTGATTTTGTACGTTGTAATATAGGTGATTTAGCACCCTGTAATATAGGTGATTTAGTACCTTGTAATATAGGTGATTTGGTACCTTGTAATATAGGTGATTTAGTACCTTGTAATATAGGTGATTTAGTACCTCGTAATATAGGCGATTTAGCACCTTGTAATATGGGTGATTTAGTATCTTGTAATATAGGCGATTTAGCACCTTGTAATATAGGCGATTTAGCACCTTGTAATATAGGTTATTTAGTACCTTGTAATATAGGTGATTTAGTACCTTGTAATATAGGTGATTTAGTACCTTGTAATATAGGTGATTTAGTACCTTGTAATATAGGTGATTTAATACCTTGTAATATAGGTGATTTATTACCTTGTAATATAGGTGATTTAGTACCTTGTAATATAGGTGATTTAGTACCTTGTAATATAGGCGATTTAGCACCTTGTAATATGGGTGATTTAGTATCTTGTAATATAGGCGATTTAGCACCTGGTAATATAGGTGATTTAGTATCTTGTAATATAGGCGATTTAGCACCTGGTAATATAGGTGATTTAGTACCTTGTAATATAGGTGATTTAGTACCTTGTAATATAGGTGATTTAGTACCTTGTAATATAGGTGATTTAGTACCTTGTAATATAGGTGATTTTGTACCTTGTAATATAGGTGATTTAGTACCTTGTAATATAGGTGATTTAGTACCTTGTAATATAGGTGATTTAGTACCTTGTAATATAGGCGATTTAGCACCTTGTAATATGGGTGATTTAGTATCTTGTAATATAGGCGATTTAGCACCTTGTAATATAGGCGTTTTAGCACCTTGTAATATAGGCGATTTAGCACCTTGTAACATAGGTGATTTAGCACCTTGTAATATAGGTGATTTAGTACCTTGTAATATAGGTGATTTATTACCTTGTAATATAGGTGATTTATTACCTTGTAATATAGGTGATTTATTACCTTGTAATATAGGTGATTTAGTACCTTGTAATATAGGTGATTTAGTACCTTGTAATATAGGCGATTTAGCACCTGGTAATATAGGTGATTCAGTACCTTGTAATATAGGTGATTTAGTACCTTGTAATATAGGTGATTTAGTACCTTGTAATATAGGTGATTTAGTACCTTGTAATATAGGTGATATAGTACCTTGTAATATAGGTGATTTAGTACCTTGTAATATAGGTGATTTAGTACCTTGTAATATAGGTGATTTTGTACGTTGTAATATAGGTGATTTAGCACCCTGTAATATAGGTGATTTAGTACCTTGTAATATAGGTGATTTGGTACCTTGTAATATAGGTGATTTAGTACCTTGTAATATAGGTGATTTAGTACCTTGTAATATAGGTGATTTAGTACCTTGTAATATAGGTGATTTAGTACCTTGTAATATAGGTGATTTAGTACCTTGTAATATAGGCGATTTAGCACCTGGTAATATAGGTGATTCAGTACCTTGTAATATAGGTGATTTAGTACCTTGTAATATAGGTGATTTAGTACCTTGTAATATAGGTGATTTAGTACCTTGTAACATAGGTGATTTAGTACCTTGTAATATAGGTGATTTAGTACCTTGTAATATAGGCGATTTAGCACCTTGTAACATAGGTGATTTAGTACCTTGTAATATAGGTGATTTAGTACCTTGTAATATAGGTGATTTAGTACCTTGTAATATAGGTTATTTAGTACCTTGTAATATAGGTAATTTAGTACCTTGTAATATAGGTGATTTAGCACCTTGTAATATAGGTTATTTAGTACCTTGTAATATAGGTGATTTAGTACCTTGTAATATAGGTTATTTAGTACCTTGTAATATAGGTGATTTAGTACCTTGTAATATAGGTGATTTAGTACCTTGTAATATAGGTGATTTAGCACCTTGTAATATAGGTGATTTAGTACATTGTAATATAGGTGATTTAGCACCTTGTAACATAGGTGATTTAGTACCTTGTAATATAGGTGATTTAGTACCTTGTAATATAGGTGATTTAGCACATTGTAATATAGGTGATTTAGAACCCTGTAATATAGGTGATTTAGCACCTGGTAATACAGTTGGAGGCTCACCTTGTCACTGTCGCAGCCACAGTTGATTGCCAGAACGCTGGGCAGAGACAGCACACTGCGCCGTTGTTCACTGGGCTGATAGCGAGCACAAGGGTCGCACCACGCCTGAACTGACTGATGCCGACATAAACTGGACGACAACACACTGCCGAATGACACGGCAACACAGGACGACACAGACTGCTCACATGAAACACCACCGTCTGACACACACAAACACATTACATTACATTCGGCATATTTACATTACATACATATATATTGCATTTACACACACACACATTACATTACATTACGACATTTATATCGCGCTTCCCATCCGAAGGTCTCAAAAGCGCCCTGACACACACACACACACACATACACACACACACATACACACACACACATACACACACACACACACGAATAGACACAAATACAGATATGTATAGAGATTGTAATTATATAAAGAATACACACAGGAATATATATAAAAAGGGTACAAATATAACATCAATACTACGTTCCAAATAATGAGGAGAGTAACGCATAAGGCAGGAAAATAACACACACACACACACACGCGCGCACACTCACACACACACACACACAGATGTGTAAGACGTAAGACGTATATTTTTGTCAATAACAATTTCTAAATTTGCACGTAACAATTAATACTTCTTGACAATACCTTATAAGCCTTCAAGGCATCTTTCAGACATATACATGCTAAATATTTTTAATAACAACAAACAAGTGCACAGTAGAAGACAATTTTCAATAAGAAAAAAACATACCAGTATGCAAACAGCATTAAACAGTGTGTGTTAGTGTGAGTGTTAGTGTGTCTGTGTGTTAGTGTTAGTGTTGGTGTGTGTGTGTGTGTGAGTGTTAGTGTGTGTTAGTGTGTGTATGAGTATTAGTGTCAGTGTTAGTGAGCGTTAGTGTGAGTGTTAGTGTGTGTTAGTGTGTGTCTGTGTGTGTGTGTGTTAGTGTGTGTATGTGTTAGTGTGTGTATGTGTTAGTGTGTGTATGTGTTAGTGTGTGTCTGTGTTAGTGTGTGTGTGTGAGTGTGAGTGTTAGATTGTGTTAGTGTGTGTGTGTGTGTGTGTATGTGTGTGTGTGTGAGCGTTAGTGTGAGTGTTAGTGTGTGTGTGTGTATGTGTGAATGTTAGTGTGAGTGTTAGTGTGAGTGTTAGTGTGAGTGTTAGTGTGTCTGTGTGTGAATGTTAGTGTGTGTGAGTGTATGTGTGTGTATGCCGACCTGTATCAGAGGCGGAGGTAGAGGCGGCTGTCAGAGGCGGATACACGAGATTACAGAGCAGAGGAGCACTGTGTTTGTCCACCGTGTGTCCGCATTTGAGACAGCGTGTACTCTGACACCCGCGCGCCCCGCATAAACGCACAATTGCCGACTCACTGGACAAATTAACTGACAACGGATCCTTGCTTTCCCGCCCGGCACTATCGAGGTTATTGATCCCGACTGTCGGGGTCAATGACCCGACGTCGCCGCACATTGAGATCTGAGCTGTGTGCCGGCCAATTGTCAACACAAAACATACATTAAACGTCTCAGTAAATATACAAAAACACAAAAATATACAAGAAAAAAATATACAAAAATATACAAAGATATACAAAAATATACAAAGATATACAAAAATATACAAAAAGATACTACAATATAATATAAAAAACGTGATAAAAATACTACAATCTACAAAAGTATACTAAAATATAATATGTATACTGATATATATATATATATAAAGATATAGAAGAAATATACAAACATATTCAAAAATGTACTAAAATATCCATAAGTTATGGATAATTAATACAACTTGAAATACACTTAAAATACACACACACACACACACACTTTTAAGCATAGACAAAAGTAAATAATAAAAATTAGATATATACACACATACAATAGACAAGAGCTATGCACAAGCGAGTTCTCACAAATCATATCGGCGGTTGCGTCAACAGTTGTGGCCGCAACACCATCTCCCGTCGCCGAACCAGACAACTGTTTGCCACCAACAGACGTCAAAACGCTGCCGCCAGGTGGCGCCACTGTACGAACACAGTTCGAAGACAGTTCTGTGTCCAACTGCTGCAGAATGAAGCGGTTCCAATTCTGCACGTGTGTGTACGTAAACACACACACATACACACACACATACACAGATAGACTAACGGTTGTCTCGAATGCTAAGCCAAGTCGAATTGAATTGAAAGCTAAATTGAAACTTCAATAGTATTTAGTGATTTTGAAAATAGAATAAATTGAAAACAGCTAACTTGAACCGCTTTATGTCAAAGCAGTTAACCAAACAAACACACACACACACAGACACAGACACACATATATGCAAAATAGTAGTTGATTTAAATAAAAGCTAAACACCGTATTGAACTGTTATGTTGGAATGAATTAAACTACAAACACACACAAGTAAATATGAACGCATATACACTGGGTAATAAATATCAAAATTAAACACACACACACAGAGAAATTCACACTCAAACAATTGTTGAATTTGAATGGAAAATTAATTGAATATTTATTATTCCTTCTGTCAAACACATTTTTTCAGTTTTGTTCGCGTGTGGTTTGTAGTCTGATGGAGGTAGCGAAAGAACTAAGCTTAAACTGCACTCAATAAGCAATCAATCAAATGTATTAATCCACACATTCAATATTATTATAATAATAAAGATGATAACAAAAATAAATGGTTTAAACTCAGCATGCATTTCAAATACGTCAACCTATTGAAATACACAGAAAACACACACACAAACACACACACACACACACACACACACAAACACACACAAACACACACACACACACACACACACACACACACACACACACAGCCATCACATTGATGAAGATGAATCACTGATGTATGCAAACATGAATGTATGTATGTATAAGTGTATAAGTGTTCGTGTATGTGTTGTGTGTGTATAATTGTTCATGTATCTATATATTGATCCTAAATGTCCATCAAGAGCTTCGGCTTAATGGACATGCGCCACATATATTGCTTTATCTTTCTTTATTGTGTATATGTTATGATGAGTGGCAAATATATTTACTTTACTTTACTTTAGACACCTGTGTCACGAAATCAGAACAAAACACACCTGTATGAGTCGAGGCAGGTCGATTTTGTGGCGACTAACAGAAGTGTCGGACAAAATGAGACCAAGAGCGGTCGCCTCGGGAATCGTGCGAAAAGCTCGCAAAAAATTACTCGCCTAAACAAACGATAAACATGGGCGAACGTGACGCATAAAAGCCAGTTACGAATTATTTGCGAGAAAAACGTTAATGAAGGAGATTCAAAAACACCACAAATTCAACATGAGAAATGTGGGAGAAAAATTAACCAAAAAAGGTACATGAAAACATGGAAATAATCTATAATTCGTAATATATACATCTATAATCAGGGAAACTGGTTAAATATATTATATGTGTGTAGCTTACTTATCGAAATGGGTTCTTGCACAGACCAGCAGGAATCTGAAATAATTTACTTTCTAACTACTTTACAACTCTTCTTCTAAGTATGAATTTATATCATAACTTAAGCTTGCAAATATATCTTCCAAATTCAATGCTTAATTTCTAATTTTAACACAAACTTCAAACCTTAGCTCTAACCTACCTTATACCTTTTAGCGCTTGTACATTTTCTAACTGAACCCAATTAACCTGACACGGAAGGCCGGCCGATCTGGAGATCATATGGAAGAGAAAGCGCAGTTCACACGCCAAACAGAACTCTCTCTCACACAGATGACCCTTCAATACGTCACGCAGTGGCTTGCAATACAGCAGAACCTGAGAAGAAACGCAGAGTACAAGTTGTAAGAAGCAATGACATGTTTTTTATAATAAACAGATCACTTCATAGCTAGCAATGCCATAGGGAAATATACCATGTAAACAGTGATGAACGAAATATTAGCCACGAAAATTCGCCACAAAGTGATAAGCACTGCAATAATAATTGACTATTTAAAATCAAATAAATATTAGCAACAACACGGCGGAGAAACATTGGGTATGGGAAATTCTTAAAAGTTAAAGGTTAAATGCCTAAGTGACAGCTGCTACACGGGAAGAAGTCGAAGCTTATGAACACACACAGGTGTGCCCCGTGCAGCTCGCTACCACCACAGAACCAACCTTCTCCACGCTATGACACCACAAGGACGTAAGACGTATTAGAGAGGAACACCTCCCCAGAATGCATGACACAACACATGACTGATATCTGGTACCATCATTTACTGCTGGGTGGACAGGGGCTGTTGGATTATAGAATTCGCCCAAAGAAATTCTGCTCCGCCGGGTTTCGAACCACGGATCTCCCGCTTGTGAGGCGGGTGTGCTAACAACTGCACCACGCAGTCCAACACGTAAACACTTTACCTGAAGCATTACATTACAGTAGGAATTCGGCAGGATATTCTCTAGCCCCGAGGGTCCTGCGGCGCCTCTGCTGCTCGACTGTGCCTCCCCTGCAGCCTGGCCTGGCACCGCCTCTGCGCGCGAGTACAGTGACACAGACACGGCGCTGTCGTGGCGACGATAACGCGGCGGCACGTGCGCCACAATTGCCGCACTTGCGTCGCCATTGACACGCACATCTCGTCTCACACCACCGCCACCGCCGCCAGAAAGAGCAGAGGAGCCGGAGGATGAAGAGCAGGCAGAGGATGGGAGGAGAGAGCCGGCAGGCAGAGAGGAAGTTGATGAACAAGACAGAGCAGACAACGGCGACGATTTGTGCGCACTGGCCGGCGTGTAGGCCATTCCGGCGCACGTAAATGTTATCTGCCACTCACACACAAATATATATAAATAAAAATAATAAACACAATTATAAATAAATTTCAAACAATTATATACAATATTTAATACTAAATTCATTGATAAATAGATACATTTGACACACAAACGCACAAATTATTTATAAAATAAAACAATGTTGGAAATTCACAGTAAACCCCCATTTGCCCCCCTGCCCTCGAGTGTGTTCACCTGATTTGGCAGCCGGTTGCCAGGGTGTGGGGCGTAGCCAATGTTGCCAACCATTTTCATCGAGCTGAGAATGCTCGCATCAACACCCTCCGATCGTCTACATCAAGAATATTTGAAAATATTAATATCGCGGAAAAAAATCGTTGACATAAATAGAATATATAGTGAAATATTATTGAATTAGTAATAAAAACAAGGAGGAACTAATAAGAAATGATACAAAAATGATATAATAAAATAGCTACAATACGCATATCAGATATATGGAGATAAGCCACCTGTAAGCGGCATTATCCAGACCACGCCACCAACACGACAAACGGCTGGTATGAGCGCTAACTGGCGCAGGTACGGCAGACAGTGGCGCATGAACGTCGGAATAAGACATAAACGGCACAGGATCTACCACGTCGGCAAACTCTACACACAAACATACATACATACACATATAGACACACAAATAAGTATGTATGAAGCTAAGACAGATATAAAAACGCATCTGAAATAATATATGCCAAAAAGTGAATTATATTATATAGATTATAGATAGATAGATAGATAGATAGACAGATAGGTAGATAGATAGATACTTGATTTTCGATCTAAAGATAAATTTTGGCAGTACGGATATATCATATAGCGAAAATCTACCGATACATTTTTCCAACGAAACCAACATGCATACCATTAATTCACCAGATATAAGGAATCAATTAATACAAAAGAACAACCATTGTCGGAATATTTGTGATTAGATGTAATTTACTTGGGCTAATAAAATTCACCCAAGTATGTAGACATACACCTATAAGTTTAACTGAATGGAATTCTGTAATTATAAATTGATGTCTGGTGTATCGAGAAAATATTTATCACGTGAAATTAATGTTAGTATATTTCGTGTTGGCTTTGAAGTTAGTGCTGAGATTTGAATTTAACGGAATTATGTTGGAGATATGATAGAGATAGGAAGTTATCAGTGATTGATAATTAATTGTGTGTTGAAACGTGCGTGTATAATTTCATTCTCCTCTTATTAGTGTTCTAAATACAAGCTTTTACAAATTCAATGGAGAGCAAATACATGACAATATAATATATCGATAGAAAGGCAGGAATAGACATGACAAAACACAAACACACGCACCAGTTTCTCGTGAGAAGCTATTAAAGGATCCTTGTTGTTGTTGTTGATTGTTGGAATGTGAGAGCAGATGTAGCGCTCCCGATAGATCACCGACGGCGATCGCCTGAGAGTTGGACGAGATGTCGAGCGATGATATCTGACTTCCGCCCGTCTCCACCTGCCCACAAAACGACACACAAACACACACACACACATTCCACACACCTGCTCGCTTTTTCCAATCGTCAACACACAAACATATTGTTGTCATGTTTTTTCACACATAACTAGGCTACATGTTTAACCTGAATCTGTCACCGTATCTGCCGTTTTTTCCATTTTATTTACTTTATTTTATTGATCTATTATTTTTTTTGTAGAGTAGCTTATTGTGCTGAAAAGCCTTTGTGGAGCGCAATAAAGGCCAGCTTACTTACTTACTTACTTACTTACACACACACATATCGTCAATGGAAAACGCAGATGAATTGATATATACAGAACAATAAACACAAAAACACACAAATACACACATAAATACACACACACAAACACATATATATACACACAAGCACACACACACAAAACAAACACCCACCCACATATAGTCAATGGAAAACGCAGATTAATTGATATATACAGAGCAATAAACACACACACACACACACACACACACACACACAAACACATATATATATATATATATATATACACATATACATACACATGCACACACATACACATATATATGCACACACATACCTACAAACACACACACGTGAAGCAACGAAACATGAAAAACAGTGTGATTTCAGCCATGGACGTAGATCCTGGGGGGTATGGGGGTATATATACCCCCATACCCCCAAACAAATTGTCTAGGGGGTATGAATAAGCAATTATACCCCCCGATAATTCTGCTGGGTTCAGTTCATTTGGGTATATTGGGTCATCAAAATCATCGTAGCAAAAAAGTAACAATACACGACAAGTGTGTGTGTGTGTGTGCAATTATATGCAATATACTTTTCATTGAGATATGTATGTGTTGTAATTGACTAGGCATAAAATAGTTGAGGATCTCATGCAATTGACCCAAACTGAGTCAACTTTGAACACAATAATGCATGATGGCTGTCATCCCCCCGAGCCTCGACACACTAATCTACACCGTTGATTTAAGCGAGAAATAACTGAGGTATACCGTGTATAAAGACAGCGTGGGCTGGATGAGCTGAGCTGTCTCAACAATCTGCAGTTGCCCGAGCGGCGAGATGACGGCCAGGCGACTGGACATTGCTGGGATGAATTTCAGCAGAAACGGGTCGATTAGCACGGCGGTCGTGGAGATGGCGCGCAGAACGCGCAAGTCAAACACCATCAGATGCCGGTCTACCGCAGCCTCGCCAGCTCTGATATATATATACACACACAGAGACAGAGACACAGATACAAACATAGCCACACACACACAAACACACGCACGCACACAGAAAAAGATACAGACACACACACAGACAGACACAGATACAAACAACACACATACATACGTACACATACATACGTACACGTACACACACACACAGACACAGAGACACAGATACAAACACAGCCACACACACACACAAACACACACACACGCACACAGAAAAAGACACAGATACAGAGACACACACACACACGCACACACACACACACACACACACTCCCCTGGATTCTGGACAGCTATGATGAAAAAAGCTAAAAATACAAACAGCCTAATACTACAACTTTTTGTATTCAATATTAATTCATACAGCTTGAAGTTTGTTTGACAAAAAAGACTGTTTTTTTTTCTCAGGGAAAAATATAACACATTTGCAATTCTTCACAGAAATCCTCGCATTCCTTAAGAATGATCCCTTGATCGTTTTTTCCACCAGTTATGCCTGTCATGTTTTTGCAATAATGACAACGTTCTACTGGGTTTTATTCGCTGTATATGAAATGCTTGATTGAATATAATGCACGAATGAGAAACCGGTGCTTTTACGGGCTTTTCATATAAATAATTTTAGATATGAATTATAGCCTATCTTGTAGAACAGAACATTCTCTACACAGTGGTATAATCTGTATTGTTGTACCGTTTCTGGTTAAGGAGAACTCGATGGCAGAATATTGACCAAAATTTTCGCATTTTTCAGGGTTCATTTTGTCTTTTCACCGCTATAACTTTTTTGGTTATATTTTTACAATTTTAAATTTAGCCTATCATGTAGACAAGAACATTTCCAACGGAATGGTATAAATTGTTAGCCGGTACACCAAGTGGTTACCGAGTAGTAGCCGATAGAAACTGGACCAAGGAGGGTGGGACACACAGACACACAGAGGATCTCTTTTATATATATAGATATGGATTAATTGATCGATTAACCCATTAATTCCAATAATTACTCGATGACAAATGAAATTCTAATTTACATTATAATAATTTATCGATTTATTTCCTTATTTATTCATGTGACGCAGCATAGCGTCGAGAACGCATTCTGTACGCGTTCAATACTTGTTTCAACAATATAAAACGCCTTCAATTACAATTCCATTGTTATTTCTTTGCTAAATTCAATATTTTGTGTGTGTGTGGCAAGTAAAGTTGTCAGTCAATATTGATGGGTTAAGGACACAGACTGGCGCCGCCGATGAAGCAGAGATAGAGCGTGAAGGACCTGTGTGAGAAGCCACAGGTGACCAACAGATTGTTGTGAACATCGAGGTCATTGACACTGGCAGAATGTGTGTCAAGAGAGTGAACGGCTCGCAGTGAGGTTGGGTCGCGCAGTGTCACCCGCCCTCGTGTGTCACCGCAGCAAATGTGCCGCGTGTGAGCTCGCATCAACACACACCCAGTCTCGCCAACGTCCAACTAACATACACACACACACACATACAGATTCTTCTACAGATTGATGACAGGAATACTGGATTCGAAAGAAATTGGACTAGTGCAGCAAAACCAACGAGGACGAGGCCATAACAGAATATTAAGAAAAACGAGATGTAGAAAAGACATAAAGAAATATAGCTTTCCGTTCCGCTGTGTGAATGAATGGAACAGTTTACACAAGACGATTGTAGAAGTCAATAGTTTATCGCTGTTTAAAGAAAAAACTAGACAAATATTGGAAGAAAGACAGGACAGTCCTAGCATAGCTCATATCCTGTAACCCAACTAGGTGAGTACACACACACACATTACATAACGTAATTAACGATTACCTCTCATAATTATATATATTGAGCACAAAAACATGGACGTTTTCAAGCTGGTATATCAATTAATTCAAATCAATTTTTTTTATAAAGATATCAAGATATATTTTGCCAATAAATATAGCCCAATTAATAAATATGTATTGATATAGAGCTAATAAAAAAAACCTACAAAATATAGTCATTTTCAAGTAATCTCCTATGCAATCACCGGGAGATAATGGGTTAAACATGCTGTCACATCAATACCGCTCGTTTTTACAACTGGGGGAGGGGGGATGAAGCAGGGATAAAGGGGGATGGGGATGCGGGGGGAGACTGACCACGTGCGTTTCCTTGCCGTGTGCCATATCGTAGCAGATCATCGTGTTCTGGTGTCCAGCCAACAACACACTAGAGCCACCGCTCAATGCTAACATACACTGCATATTAACCATGTGACGAGACCTGACACATACACACACACACACATACATACACATAAACACAAACACACACACAAGAACAGACACATACAAACACACACGACATTTCAACGGAAGACTCCACACACCATGGCATTGAGACACACTAACGAATTTACTATTCCCTTATTGAACACTGATGCGGCACGCAGGAAACTAAATTATGCGGTAGTGGGCGTACAAAACTGTACACAATGAAATCTGTTTATTCGTGTAAAACTCAAATGCTTAGTGAACATATCTATGTGTGTGTGTGTGTGCTTAGGAAACTTCAATGTATTATTAATAAAGCATGTCGTATGATATTTAATCTTCCTTCGGGTTCTCATGTATTTTCTTCTTTACAAAAACTTAGGTTACTTCCCATTAAGGCTCTTGTTGAGTATCGTATTTGTTTAATTATTCATTCAGCTCTTTATCTTCGTAAGCCTGCGTATCTGTTTGACCTTCTGTCTTATAAAACCTCATCTCTTTCTCTTAGGTCTTCTAACGATCCTTTTCTACTAGTTGAACCTTCCTTTCCTTCTAGGCATTCTCACTACAATCGTTGTTTCTCTATCTTAGGACCTCGTATCTACAATAGGCTTTCTCCCTCAATACGCTCAATCAAATCTCTATCTCTTTTCAAAAAACATACTAAAAATTTCTTTCTCACTAAGTCTTATTACTGTCTTAATAATATTGTATATATTAGTACTGAATATAAGGTCTGATTGTTTCCTAATTCTGTCTTCTATGTGTATGTGCCTCATGCGTGTGTTTTCTGTTCTTGTGTCTGTATGTTTCTCCATTGTATGCTGTATGTGTGTTGTTGTGATGAGCTCTGTTATCTGTGTTTGTGTGTCTGTTGTGTTGTGTTCTCTGTCTATTTGTTTGAGTGTATGTCTTTGTGTGTCTGTTATGTTGTGTTTTCTGGTTTGTATTTGTGTGTCTATTTTGTTGTGATTTGTCAATCTGAGTGTATGTCGTTGTATGCCTGTTGTGTTGTCTTAATGTGTTGTATGTTGTGTTGTCTTCTGTGCTGTATGTCGGCTTTGCTATCTTATTCAATATGTATGTGTGTGTGCGTGTGCATTTTTGTGTTTTTGAGTATGTAAACGTGAGTGTATGTTCGTGATTGTGCGTATATGTACTTGTCTATATGTCTGTTATATGTCTGTTTTGTGTGTGTGTATGGGTGTGTGTATGTAGGTGAGTGTGTGTGTTCGTGATTGTGTATGTGTATGACTCTTGTGCTTGTGTGTGTGTGTGTGTGTGTGTGTGTTGTGTGTGTGTGTGTGTGAGTGTGTGTGTGAGCGCTTTTGAGACCCTCGGGTGAAAAGCGCGATATAAATGTCTTAATGTAATGTAATGTAATGTAATGTGTGTGTGTGATTGTGTGTGTGTGTGTGGATGGTGAGACTATATATATACATATATATGTATCTTTTAGATAGTAATTTTGCACTGAAAAGCCGTTTTGTTTGAAAAAAGGAGTGCAATAAACGCAATAAAAACAGAAGAAAAAAACACGCATATATACGTATATGTGTATATGATTTCTATCAGTACATGTAAAATGTAAGTGTCCGTCTATGAGCATATTAGCTGTCGATGGGTTTTTTGCCAATTGCTGCTGTGTTATCTATTGAAATTGTTTATTTATATTTATGGCAATATATGGTTAAAATACAATACAAACAAACATACAAGCACACACACACACACAGACACGCATACCAACCAAAAATACAAATATACATACACACACACATAATCACATTTCCAGTAATGTTTCAGTTGACACAATACCAAACACAAAATCATGATGTGAGCGTATATGCAGGCAAGTGTGTGCATGTGGGTGTGTGTGTCTGTATGTGTCAACGTGTGTGTATGCGTATATGTTATCAGCGAGTTGTTTTTGGCAGACAGAAGTCTCAAACACTCGTAGCTGCTGCCTTCCAGAAATCATACTTTTGTGTTAAACATCTGAGTTGTGTTCTGTGGTTGACAATTGTATTTGGTAATTTGTTCCAATCATCATCTATTGCGCCGTATTTTACAAGCCATATTTTCACACATCCATATTGATTGTGCGTTTTTTGCAGACCGAAACTATGATACCTGTTAGACTGCCGAAATATTTTTGTCTTCTATATCTGTTATTTTTTGTTAGGCATCTATAAATGGCAATCAAGTATGTGTGTGTGTGTGTGTGTTATCTACTTGGTGTTATATGTTATGCTGTTATATGTTTGTATGTATGTATCTGCGTGTCTGTTATATTGAGTTCTGTTTTATATGTTTGTACGTCTGTTGGGTTGTCTGTCTGTCTGTTTGTATGTATTGGTTTGTGTGCTTGTTGTCTTGTGAATATGATGTCTTTATGTGGGTAGGCTCCACATAAACAGTTCTACTGCAGTTCTGCAGGCTATACAGTTCAACTGTGTGCAGAAACTGTGTTTGATCTTCAGTATCCATGTGTGTATGTGTGTGTGTTTGTTTGTGTGTGTGTGTGTGTGTGTGTGTGTGTGTGTGCGTGTTTGAGTGTCCGTGTGTCTATGTGTGTGAGAGCGAGAGAGAGCGAGAGAGGAAGGGAGAGGGAGAGAGAGAGTTTGCTACTTGTAGGAGAGTCGCGGTAGTCCACGTCTGATATGCGCTCTCAGTTGGTTGTGAGACAGAGTTAGCACCAGCTGGTCCAGTAGACAAAGATGGCGCGCCTCGTTGCCAACTGCGTGCGCCGCAAATGACGTGTACTTTTGCAGTCGCTGTGAGTAGTATGACGTCACGTGGCCCTGTACCACGACACACACACAGAAAATACAAGTGGAAAGCAGAAAACAGCAAGAGCTTTTAAATAAATGTGATAAACTATTCTTTTGATAAACGTAGTATACATTAATTATTTAATTATTTAAATTTATTATAAGCAACTAAAACTACTGTTATGAGCTTTTATAAACATGAAAATGAGTATAACCACTGGAAAAGTATAATTGAAAAAATTTTCCAAGTCGCTTTTCAGCATATAAAGTCAACGAGGATGTTCTGTTTATAGATGCGTGAGCATGTTATGCTGATAACGTGAGCAAAAATCGACATTACCGTTTGAGAGATATCTTAAATTATCTTAAATGATCTTAAATTTTCTTAAATTATCTTGAATTATCTTAAATTACCATACATTATCTTGAATTATCTTAAATTATCTTAAATTATATTAAATTATCTTGAGTTATGTTAAATTATGTTCAATTACCTTCAATTATCTTACATGATATTAAATTATCTTAAATTATATTAAATTATATTTCACGTAGAGAAACGAACAACACAGCTTAATATGTTGCATTTTAAAAATTACAGATGGAAAAACAAACAAAAGTATATTATAGAAAGACATAAATATTTTACTACAAGGGCGATTGAAATTTAGAGAGGGTAGCGTGAAATAGGGGGAAGAACAGAAATGGGGAGGGGCAAGCTCACCCCCTGGTTGCCGGTCCACAGCAGTTCCTCGCGAGGGTCGAACGCCACTGCAGAAACGCCGTATCGACTGCCGCCGTCGACCGAAACACAGTTGACTTGCTGGTATTCGGCATCTGTCTGGCCCGGGTACAGACCCGGGTAGGGAGAGTACAGTGCAGAACCGTCATACTCTGTCCACCACACACACACACAAACGTGCATGTGGCTTACCATATATATATATATATATATATATATATATATATATATATATATATATATATATATATATATATATATATATATATATATAACTTTATGTGGTGTAAACTCCAAAAGGATTCAATTCAAATCAGTGTATTTGTTATAGTGTCTGTTCTACACAGACGTGCAGTAGTTACACGGTATAAGCAAGCGGTGACAGCTAAAAGCAGCTAATTTCAAAAACATATAGACTCAAACAAGAATGGACCCACGCATACTTGCATGCATTCGCACACACAGCTGCACACACCCACGTACTCACACGTTTCCAAGTGCATAAGATGCAAATACAGATGCATACGACGAAATATACGGAGACAGATACGAACATAGTAAGGCAGGAGATGGGATAGATAGATGAGTAAGCTCCCGAGTAGCTTAGGCGCTGAACTCTCGTGTCAGAGGTTCGCGGTTCGAATCCTGGCCCGGGTTTGTTCATCAACACCTCCGCTTGAGTCTACCGGGAGTGAGCACTGTAGATGGGCCCACAGTGGGGCGCGCCATATAGTCTAAACTGACTGGTGCGCTCTTAAAACGCCAATAAGAACATCAGATAGGTAGGAATAGACTAGGGTAAAGACAAACAGGAGTACACAAAACAGATAGGAAGATAGACAGATACGAGGACAGACACGAAGGCAGTTTAAATGAACAACTTCAGGAGCAATTCAGCACTGACCCATCATACTGCCAGGCACGTCAGACGCCATGGAGTACGGAACTCCTGTCGAAAAGTCCATGATGCGAATCGGCCGAATGTCGTCGAAAACCAAAGAACACTGAAAATTAATGCGAAATCAACTCACAACGAAATATTTTCACACCGAAATGCGCGCAACTCACATGCTAAAATAATTATCCGCCATAAATGTGTTCAATGCTTATGGATTGTATACAAAGTTCAATAATAATGAGGAAAAATGATTTTCATGCACCCCCCGCACCAATGTTCACCCGGGTTTTTGTGAAGAAAAAATTCTCATTTTTGTGGTGGCATTCACCAGTATATCTGATAATAATCATTGAGCTCTGCCACAAACAATACTAATTAAACGTTCAAATCCTGTCAGGTGTTTACACAATTCAAAGTCAAGGTCACGGGGTCACGTGTGTTTTGTTCTGCTGCGTGGGTCGGTAAGTGCTAGCATTTGTGCGCAATGCTCTGATTATCCTGTGTACTTACTAAAATTATTGGTTTCGGCGTTCAGCGGCAGGCGTAGTCATGCATAGTATTGCTTTCAGAATCAGTCGGATTTGCGTCGTCTTAATTCCTGTCTCTTGCCTTCTTGATCAGCTAAGCAATGCAGTAGGGAACAATCTGTTGCAGTGAGCATTTTCATGGTGTTTTTTTCATTTAGAATACTCGCTTAAACGCCGATAATTATATCAATAGCAACGCTTTGTTTAGATCGCTTGATATATTGCGCAATTTTTGTGCACGAATTCCAGCATTTACCGTTTTTCTCTTAAATAATGTGTCGCCAGTTTTTTGTCGCATTCTATCACCAATGCTGCCAGTTTCGGCGACAGTTCGGCTTGTGGCGCGCTGGCCACGACAGCTGTTTGTGACGTCATCGGTGGAGCGCCATCTGAACGGACGTCATGTGCACTACGGTTCAGTTTGTCAGGTATTGTTAAACTCCCAGCAGTAAAAGCAGAAATTAATCTATTGTATAGAAGAAACGAACAACAACGCTTTCAGACAGAATCTACAATAATTCGTCACGTCCCTAACTTCCTATCTCTCTCTACACGCCTGTTTTAAACTTCTCGATCAGTCATATTACACATGAATACACAACACACGTGGTAACCATCATAACGGTACTCCTCATAACATCCACATCACAGGTTCCCAACCTCAGGGGGTCGCGAGAGCCGCCTGAAAAAAATTTACATCCGTCCAAATTAGCAAAAAATGGCATGTTATGAACATCTGATTTTTTAGCTTTGTATTTTCGAATAAATTCAATAGCGATGGCTTTAAAGTATTGAATGTGATATTAATTCAGTATAAAGGTGTTTTTCCAACTTCTCATATTTTTACTGGGCGATTATGGAGCCTTCCGGATCTGTCCTGGAGGTCGCGAAGCAAAAAAGGTTGGGAACCCCTGATCTACACACATACACTCATGACATCATAATTCTACAATACCAGGTACCGCTCATTGGGGGGGGCTTGAAGTGGTTGAAGTCCCCCCCCCTCAAATATGTGTCAAGCCTTTCTTCTCGATTGACGCTAAATGTGTAAGGATTCAAGAACATTAGATTTTGGAAATTTGATTTAACGAATTTCTTCCAGTCGCTCGCCTCCTGCAAAGGCAGCACATTACATTAGAACGCTAAACCTAACCTAACCTAAAATCTATGAAAAATATTGAAACGTTTTTGTGCGTTTTTATTATAAGTTAGCGTTTTTAATGTTCTTGAATCCTTACACATTTAGCCTAGACTTTTCTCCCCCTGTAATAATCATGAGAGTGTAGTTCCTCATGTTTTTCTTTAGCCTCTTTTAGTCCCCCGCCGGAAAATTCTGGCGCCGCCACTGTTTTCACCAATATTGTTCAATTGAATTTTCCCCAATAAATCTGTGTCGTAGAATCGCTTATTTGTATTGGCTTAATTTCTAATTGTATATTTGATTTATGGTCGAGTGTGTTGAATATATAATCCAACAATAACTCGACATAATATGATTACAATACAAAACAGTTACAATGTACATTTACATGTATGTGTGTGTGTGTGTCATTGCTTGTCATTGAACACCCATATGCGCTTGTATGATGTGTTTTATTTTAATGCTATTGTATTATTCATGTTATTAGATTTACTTGTTTTTATTGTGCATGTTTCATTCATTCAGAGTGTTATTGAGGTGTATTTGCTTGTTTTCCTGTATTGAGCTTCATATAGTGTGTGTGTATGTGTGTGTGTGTGTGTGTGTGTGTGTGTATGCTTGCATATGGACATGCATTTGTATGTGTGTGTGTGCATGTAGGTATATAAGTGTGTGTGTGTGTGTGTGTGTGGCGCTTTTGAGAATTTGTGAAACTATTGTAAAGGCGCATTATATAATGTTCAATAAATGAAATGAATGTGTGTGTGTGTATGTATGTGTGTGTGTGTGTATGTGTGTGTGTGTATGTATGTGTATGTGTGTGTCACAGAACCAAGCTGGCAACAACAGTAGCAATGAGGGTTGCCAGGTACAGCTCACGCGACTACAGTACCCGGTGCAGCGTGGCCATTTTTCACAAGTTCTCGAAGACGATCTGGCAACTTTCCGCGCCATTCTCGACGACAACCGCGTCATTACGGCCGCCGACCAACTGGCAACTCACAACACCGACTGGTGGCGCTACTGTCGAGGCGAGTCGGTGTTGCCAAATTTAGCGAAATTCATTCTATCCGTAATTTGTATTTGGCTATAATTGAGTATTTGTTAATAGATTAATATATTACTTTTAATTTATTTTCAGTCTTATTAATTTGATTAATCTTACTCACATACACACACACACACACACAAACAAACAAATACGCTTACATGTACACAAAAGCGCATGGTGCCGCATTATTTTTCCATTATTCTGCCAATGTGCCTTTGTCAGTGTTGCAGTGAAAATTTATAAATACAAACGGCGTAATAACAAAACTTTTTTATTCAATATTCATTCATACAACTCATTTAAAAACGATCAGGCAAAACTACGTTTATCAGCAAAAATATAATACATAGTTACATAATTAGACATAATCTACAACAATCAAGAACCCCTGAACTGAAGGTTTACAGTATGTGTGTTGTTATCTGTGTTTGTGTGTCTGTTGTGTTGTGTTATCTGTCTATTTGTTTGAGTGTATGTTTTTGTGTGTCTGTTATGTTGTGTTTTCTGGTTTGTATTTGTGTGTCTATTGTGTTGTGATTTGTCAATCTGAGTGTATGTCGTTGTATGCCTGCTGTGTTGTCTTAATGTGTTGTATTTTGTGTTGTCTTCTGTGCTGTATGTCTGCTGTGCTATCTTATTCAATATGTATGTGTGTGTGCGTGTGTATTTTTGTGTTTTTGAGTATGTAAACGTGAGTGTATGTTTGTGTTTGTGCGTATATGTACTTGTCTGTTTTGTGTGTGTGTGTGTATGGGTGTGTGTATGTAGGTGAGTGTGTGTGTTCGTGATTGTGTATGTGTATGACTCTTGTGCTTGTGTGTGTGTGAGCGCTTTTGAGACCCTCGGGTGAAAAGCGCGATACAAATGTCTTAATGTAATGTAATGTAATGTAATATGTGTGTGTGTGTAGGAGAGAGTCGTGTGTTGTTGCGTCCTCGTAGCACTGCCGAAGTGTCGGCCATTATGCGACACTGTCACCAGCGTCATCTAGCCGTGTGTCCACAGGCTGGCAATACGGCCGTGGTGGGCAGTGGTGTGCCCGTGTTCGACGAGATCATTCTCTCCACGCAGCTGATGAACGAGATCACCTCCTTCGACCCGCTCACCGGTCAGTCTGTATGTGTGTGTGTGTGTGTGTGTGTGTGTATGTGTGTGTGTGTGTGTGTGTGTGTTTCTCCGTCTGTCTGTGTGTACGTGTATGTGTAAGTATGTATGTCTGTGTGTGCGTATGTCTCTCTATCTCTGTGTGTTTGTGTGTATGTCTATATGTGTGTATGTCTGTCTATGTGTGTGTGTGTGTGTGTGTTTCTCTGTCTGTCTGTGTGTACGTGTATGTGTAGGTATGTGTGTCTGTCTGTGCGTATGTCTCTGTATCTATGTGTGTTTGTGTGTCTATCTATATATGTGTGTGTGTGTGTATGTATGTGTATCTGTTGAATGTGTGTGTATGTGTATCTGTCTATATATGTGCCCTTTTATATCTGTCTGTCTATGTGTGTGTGTGTGTGTGTCTATGTATGCATGTGTGCATATCTGCCAGAATCTACGTGTATGCATATATCTGCGTGTGTATATTTATGTATATTTGCGTGTATGACTGTAGGTATATATGTCTGTGTACATCATTGTCTGTATATATGTATATGTGTGTGTATGTGTGTGTTTGTGTATATCTATGTATATTTGCGTGTATGACTGTAGGTATCATTGTATGTGTGCATCATTGTCTGTATATATGTATATGTGTGTATGTGTGTGTGTGTTTGTGTTCGTCTCGCAGGCACACTACAATGTCAGGCTGGTTGTGTGTTGGAGACTGTCGATCAATACTTGGCCGAGCGCGGCCACATGGCGCCAATCGATTTGGGCGCCAAGGGAAGTTGCCAAATTGGCGGCAATCTGGCAACCAACGCCGGCGGCCTGCGACTGTTTCGCTACGGCAGTCTGCATGCTAATGTACTGGGTCTGGAAGCTGTGAGTACAATACACCCCATACGTGTGTGGCAGTGTGTTTGTGTATTTGTGTCAGTGTTTGTTTTGTTTTCTTTGTTTTTTTTTGTGTGACAAACAAATATATTTACAAACGTGTACACATATTAACAACACTATAAAACAATGGAGGCGGCGTTGCCACGAATGACGACCAGGCTTATTCGCTGTCTCTCGCGGCTCCACTGAACGCTCGCTTATTCTTCCGCCCAGGAGCTTGGCGAAGTCTTCCAGGGATGCTCCCATCACGCCGGTGTGTGTGTGTGTATTTATGTGTGTCAGTGTGTGTGTGTCAGTGTGTGTATTTATGTGTGTGAATGTGTGTGTGTGTGTATCAGTGTGTGTGTATGTCAGTGTGTGTGTGTGTGTGTGTGTGTGTGTGTCAGTGTGTGTGTGTGTGTGTGTGTGTGTATTTATATGTGTCAATGTGTATGTGTGTGTATCTGTATTTATGTGTGTCAATGTGTGTGTGTGTGTGTGTGTGTGTATCAGTGTGTTTGTGTGTGTGTGTGTTTGTGTCAGTGTTAGTGTTTGTGTATGTAAAGCATGTTTGCATTGTTTAATCTGTATATAAACCTTTGTGTGTGTGTTTGTTAGTGTGTGTCTGTAATGTTTAATCTCTATGTACACTTATGTGTCTATGTCTGTGTGTGTGTATGTCTGTGTGTGTGTGTGTACTGGCCAGGTGTTGCCAGACGGCGAGGTCATTGACCTGATGTCATCGATGAAGAAGGACAACACGGGCTACGACCTGAAGCACTTGTTTATAGGAAGCGAGGGCACATTGGGTGTGATCACACGCGTTATTGTCACCTGTCCCCGGCGACCTTCAGCCGTCAACCTGGCATTTCTGGGTCAGTAGGTCATTGATTATGACAGCACAGCCGCCTCACAAGCGGCAGGTCCGTGGTTCAAAACCCGGCGGAGAAGAATTTCGTTGAGCCAATTATATAATTCAACAGCCCCTGTCAACCCAGCAGTAAATGATGGTACCAGATATCAGTCATGTGTTGTGTCATGTATTCTGGGGAGGTGGTCCTCTCTAATACGTCTTCCGTCCTTGTGGCGCCATAGCGTGGAGAGGGTCGGTTCTGCGGTGACAGCGAGCTGCACGGGACACACCTGTGTGTGTGTTCATAAGCTTCGACTTCTTCCCGTGTAGCAGCTGTCACTTGAGCAGCCTTTAGCTTTCAAGTAGGTCATTAATTCTACATCATCGTTTTAGGTTGACATTGTGTGTACTTTGACCCAAAAAACTATAAGCGCATTTTTTCAGATTTTTCACTTTTCTCTGTGTGTGTGTGTGTGTCTGCCAATTTGTGCATTACGGGATTTGAGCTTGTGCTCGAGCTGTCCCGTCTCCAAATCATTATTTATCCAGGTTTTCTTTGAACGATTGAATTATTCTCGCTTTTACTATTCCGCTGTCTAAACTGTTCCTCTTTTCTATGTCACTATTTGATCTTCTGTCGGCATCTTGTTTTTATTTCAATTTCATACCATGGCATCTCCTTTTTATCCCTTTGATTTATAACAATCCAGCCTTTCCTATCCGCTTTTTTCTAATCCTCTCGTGTGTTTGTATGCGTGTGTGTGTCTGCATGTGTGTGTATG
>OU696591.1:5543998-5606498 GCA_916048095.2 Sacculina carcini | reverse complement strand
TTTCGAGCATGTTTTATTGTGCATAATTTTCTGAGCGGTCTTCTTTGTACGAAAATGTTTTTATTCCACGAAATATTTGCTGATGTTTTAGCTAATGATCGCATGTGTTTGATTGTATTCAATGACAGTTTTCATAAATGCTTTTGCGTATATAAATTAATTAATTGCGGGTTGATCGGGTCGTTTTGCCCCAGGCAAATGTGTTGTTCACGTGATAATGTCACTGTGCCACCTCCTCTATTGTGCAATATTTCCGTACAAATTGGCTTGGCCATGAATACACAATCTTGTTTGTGGTTTTTTTTTCGTTGGCGCCGGCGCGTAATGTTTTTTATTTAGTCTTTGTTTTTTTAATAATATTGCTTCGGTGGATCAAAATAATGCATGGTTGTTGACATAAAAAATTACATTTCATTTGCCGTTTTATTTTATGAGGTCTGATAAACGAGAACAAATATCGGACACAAAATTGTCCGTTTCAGACTCAGTTAGCTAAAACAACAACAACAAACACACAAATACGTGACAGCACAAAATCAAGTGATTGACAGACAGAGCAATATATATTCCCAATCACACACACATCTAGTTCAAATGAACGAAAAACAAAAAATGAAACGATAGAAAGAGTTCACACACAAAAACACGAAATAACACAAATAGCATAGCTTTCACAAGTACATCAATATTATCACACAGTCCATATACTGTCTATTTGCCACTCACTGTGTTAATATTAATGTGTATGTATGTATGTGTGTGTGTATGTACGTGTCATAATTTGACCCAGCACACAGCAGAGGTCACGCGTCTGAGCAGTTAGCATCTGTGGCCGCGCTCGCTCGAGCCATGCGGTCCAATTCGGCAGCCACGTCTGTCGGCGACATGCTCGTCTCTGTATAACACCCGTTACACGCGAGCGTGAATGTGTGTGTGTGTTTGTGTGTATATTTATATTTACCAGCAGTGTGAGTCTGGTTCCTAACATATGCCAGCATTCCTGTGTGAAATTAAAGAAAATATGTTTTACCCATGTCTTACATTTTTCGTGGAATTTTTTTAACGAAACCGAAAATAACTTTCAGTTGTAAGAATGATTATTTAATAATAATAATAATAAAATGTTTACGTGGTGTGAATTTTTTATGTTTTCCATCCAGCTATTAAAAATCCAGCAGAAATTCTCCTCTGCCTGGTTTTGAACCACGGACGTGCCGGTTTGTGAGGCCGGCGTGCTACCACTACACCACGCAGTCCAACACACCTGTCGTATCAGAGGCGATGGCTGCTGCCGTGACAGAGGCGCCTGCGGTGTTCTTGAGCGTGGGACTCATGGCCGTCGCTGGCGAGCCTGTCATTGTCATGGAAGACCCACCTCCGCCACTGCCACTGCCACCAATAACGGGCGAGCTGACAGAAGCCGCCGGCGGAGTGGAACCTGTCTTCTTGTTGAGCAGCGAGTTGAAAAAGTTGGCCAACATTCCCTCTGACGTCACTCCAGCCACTGGCTTACTCGCTTCCAGCTGTACACACACACACACACACACATACAAACACATACACTATAACGGTAAATTTAGCGCCGATACGAACTGCTCAAATAATATCTCTTCAAATATAGCACGCATCCAAATGCCGGAAACTTAACTGTACTTTTTTGTACTGGTTATTTGCATGTGTGTGAGTTGTGATGATATTATGAATTAACATGGTGGAATAAGAAGATTGCTTATAAATTGCATGCAACTGCAATATCCATGCATTTTTATCATCAACACAAACACACACAGATATACAGGGTGTCCACAAAGTCTCTTTACAATTTGAAAAGTTTATTACAAAAACAGTTTATGAGATATCTTAACCAGATTTGTTTTATACTATCAAGTACCTATTGAAGTTTGTTAACTATATTTAATAGACCTCTATATGGGCACCATTAGTTACTGGAAGGACTTCAAGTCGGTACTCTATTTCTTGCCATGTTCGCTGTAGCATAGCTCCGTCAATGGTAGCAATAGCAACATATTTTCTAACGTTATTGTTTTTCTCTGTATGTGTGTGTTTGTGTTGATGATCAAGATGCATGGAGATTGCAGTTACATGCAATTTATAAGCAATCTTCTAATTCCACCATGTTCATTCATAATATCATCACAACTCACACACATGCAAATAACCAGTACAAAAAAGTACAGTTAAGTTTCCGGCATTTGGATGCGTGCTATACTTGAAGAGATATTATTTGAGGAGTTCTTATCGGCACTAAATTTACCCTTATAGTGTATGTATGTGTATGTATGTGTGTATGTGTGTGTAATTGTCTAAATGGCATTGTGTAAATGATATTTAAATACTTTTAATCTTTTTTATAATTTACTGAACGTAAAAAATATATATTTGATTTATTTTTCATCGGTTTACCATCATTTATTATTATTATTATTATTACTATTATTTAGCATAATTGACGTTGAGAAATCGATTGTCGGCACCTTTTTGCCGGACGACAGGCTGGCCGCTAGCGCCGTGGACGAGCCGATTCGACGTTCCGGCGTCTTCTGCATGGCCGACATTGGTGAGCGCGTGAGAGCGTCGTGTTTGGCCAGAGCTGAGCCAGCCGCCACGCCCGCCAGACCAGCAGACATTCCGCCACCGCCGCCAGAAATGACCTTCTGCTGCAAACGACCCAGAAATACCTGCTCATCCTCGCAATGCTCGTCGGCGTCCCTGGCAGTTGTCTGCAACATACACCCACACACACACACACACACATACATACGTGCATAGTATTGTTTGGGTATTATAATCACTGCTGTCGATGGTTCAAGTTAGACTACAATAAGAATTATTGTCATAAAAGTACCCAGCAAACTTTCCTTATCCACTTTTTTACGTTTATCGATATATTTATAAACAATGTTTTGCCTATGGAAAATAGACAAAATTGAACTTGAACACACACACACACACACATACACAGACACATACAGGTGGAATGATAGGCAAACAAATCGGCACCACACACAACAACATCAAACACCAAAGCACACCTACTGTCCTCAAACGCACAGAAGTCATAATTCCCTAGAAATAGAAATTATTATTGGTAAAAGTTCAAAACTCGACCAGACCTTGCGAATAATCGGTCGTGCAATGATATCGGTGTAGTAGGCCTCCGGGTGCAAACTGTGCATACCCTCGTGTAAAATCGATATTTTCTTGTGACTGTCCCATCCTGCCGGTCTGAAAACACACCCAATAACACACAAACACACACACACACACACATGAGACACACAGACATACACACCAACTATACCGTATGAAACAAAGTGAAAATAGATTTATACATTATTTTTATACAAGTGCGTACATTTGAGAAAGAAAAAACTGAAGGAATTCAATCTTCTATGACCGGAAAAAGTAAATAAATCACACACAGAGGGTATTTTCAAGTATCAAATGAATAGACAAGAATAAGAAATGTAATGAAAGTCAAGCTAGAACGCACCTAGAAGAAGTTATATTATGTCATCAGGGATATTGCATAATAGAAACTAGCGATCAAGTGGCTAAAGAGAGACACTAATGCAGAAATGATGATGTTTATGGAAAATGAGTGTTTAACTTTCCTCCTTTGAAAACTCAATCACTCTGTCGACAATGTCCAAGATAATTCACATCATCTGCCGCGCCTCAGTAAATGTTTTTAGTCATAATAAGCCATGTTGGTCTACAATCAGGAGTTGACTACCAGAAAACTACGTTTCTTCTGTAGAAGAGATATGAATCAAGAATCTACACAACCCTCAGCATTTCTTGAAATAGCTTAGCAAATTACGGGCAGAAAATGCCCGGGCCGAAAAGTTGGCAGAAGACGAACAGAAAAAGGATTAGAGGATTCTCACATGAAAACGGCGTCTTTCTCGACCACCAAGGCCGGAGTTTTGAAGGGAAAGCCGTAGATTCTGTGAGTGAGGTATTTGTACAACAGATCGCAGTTCTTATCCTCCTTGACAGACGTGTAGAACAGCGCCGCGCCGTATTGCAAACTGAACTTGCGCACGTACTGTTGTATAAAGTCAAAATGCTCCTCCTTGTAATCGTGGTCCTTCTCCAGCGTTGTCATGTAGTCAGTCTGCGAGAACACACACACACACACACACACACACACATACATGCACACATAAATACATACACACACACAAACATACATGCACACATAAATACATACATACACACACACAAACGCTTCTGTAAAATCTCTCTTTCTGTTTATTATTATTATTACTATTATTAATTACAGGTAAATACAGTAGCATGGGGGAAGAGTGCAAGTGCACTATTAACACCCTGTGCGGTGACCCCCCATGTGTACTGGAAGCTAACCAAAAGATATAGACAGATAGTTTGAGAGAAAAAACGATTTAGTTAGTATGCGACCACATTCACAACCAAAGCCAAACCCAAAAAGCCAACCAGAAACAAACATAGAAAGACACGCCTGTGTTCAATGTATTTCTTCAATTTTATACGTCTGTGTGTCAATTTATGCCCGCTATTGTGAATACAAGTGGATCCCTAATTGATTTGATTTTGTGTTGTCGTCTGAGTTGTGTGTGTGCTGTGCAGTGTTGCATGATGTGTGTGATGGCGTGTGGTGCTGAATTGCAATCTGGACACAGGTGTCATCGATTGAGTCATTCAACCTTTTCTGATATGACAGAAGGGCAGGATGATGACCGCATCTCAACCTGGACAGATGCACCTTGTATTCCCTTGTGAATGTGTTTTCTGATTTGTGTATGTCCGGTGGGTGTCTTTGTAGGAGTGTATTGTGTTGTAGTGAGTGTATGGCTTTCCGTGCGATCTCTATGTGTATGTGTTTCTTGATTGATGTGCGTGGGGGAGCTGGTGGAAGTGATGTGAAAATTTGTCTGTGGTAAAGTGTGCTTGGTGTTGTTTTTATGTTTCTGTCTGTGTTGTCTTGTGTTGTGAGGTGATGTAGTGGATGTGCTGTGTTGGTGACTGCTGCTGCGAGTGTTTGTGTGCCTCTCATGTCTAGGTGATGTATCAGTTTGAGTATTTTGGTTTCGTGATGAAGGTGGTCTGCTGGTGTGGTAGCTATGCATCCTGTGATTGTTCTGAGTGCGGTGTTTTGAAGTGTTTGAAGTGTGATTGTGTTGCGAGATTGCTAGCCCATGCGGGGCTAGCATATTCTATCGCGGGTCGGATGTATTGTTTGTGTATGGTGGTTGTGGTGTCTTTGTTGTGTCCGAAAATTGTCTGTAAGAGTGCTTTCAGTGTGTTGAGGCGTGGAGTGACCTTAGTTTTAATGTTGGTGATGTGCTGTTTGAATGAGAGTTGTGTGTCGTATGTGACGCCTAGTATTTTTGGTGTGTGCGTGTGTGGGATGATCGTGTTGTTGATGGTGATTTGTGGTGTGTAGTTGTGTTCGGATGTCCAGTTGGTGATGAGTGTGGCTGTGGATTTGGCAGGTGCAATGTTCAGTTGGTTTGTGCTGAACCATTGTTGTAGTGTGTTGATGTAAGGTTGTAGTGTGTGCACTGCTGTGTCGGCGTGTCTGTGTGTGCTTGTGATTGTGATGTCGTCTGCATATGATGATATCTGTATGGATGGAGTGTTGGGTGCTGGCATGTCGTGTAGGTATAAGTTGAAAAGTGTTGGTACTAAAACGGAGCTCTGAGAGACTCCGTTTGTTATGTTGCGTGTGTGAGATGATTGTCCATTCTACCTCACATGGGCGCATCTGCCAGCGAGGTAGTTGGCCAGCCATCTCTTAGTGTTATTGTGAAGTGTGGTGTCTAGTATTTTGTGGTGTGTAATTGTTGATGCCGCCGTCCACCTTGGTCACCACAACCACCATATCCAGACCGAGGTTGCGCGTCAGAACCGAGTCGCCGAGGGGAAGCAGTAAGGTATCATCAGCTGCGTCTTCGGCGCCAGGCACGAGCTTCTTGATTGTGCCGCTAGAGGCAGCACCGGCGCCGCCCACCGCCGCCGTTGTAGCAGCTGCGTCAAGTTCGTCGCCAGGTTCTGTATAGTGCTGCCAGCGACGTTGTACTGCGACACAGAGAAAAACAGGCGAAGAAATCGAGTACTTGCCTCAATGAAGGGAACGGCAAAAGTTGGCCTTTGGCAAATATTCAATATGGCATCAACTGGCAGGAAATATGTTAATAGTGCACTTGCACTCTTCCCCCTTGCTACTGGATTTGCCTGCAATTACGAAAAATAATAATAAAAATGAGATGAGGAAAAATGGCCGAGGGAAAGAAGGAAAAAACTGAACACCAACCGTAGGCCTGCTGTTTTCTGACTTCATCGGTGCTAATATCCAGCTGATCGAGATGATCCTGGATCACAGTGGCCCAGCTGTGCAGTTGATCCATGATCTCCCATGGCGTTGTCATGGCAACAGTGAGCACAACAACAGTGTCAGCCAGCTGGTCGGCGCGCAGGGCAAATTTGAGCAAGTGAGCGTGCGCCGGATCTCCGTCCAGTGTCCATACTGATAGACGCGTCGTCACTGCCAATACACACCAGATAATATAGATAGAGACAAGATACACACAAGATAAGATAGATAGAGACAAGATACACACAAGATAAGATAGATAGAGACAAGATACACACAATATAAGATAGGTAGAGACAAGATACACACAATATAAGATAGATAGAGACAAGATACACACAAGATAAGATAGATAGAGACAAGATACGCACAAGATAAGATAGATAGAGACAAGATACACACCAGATAATATAGATAGACACAAGATACACACAAGATAATATAGATAGAGACAATATACACACAAGATAAGATAGATAGAGACAAGATACACACAAGACAAGATACACACCAGATAATATAGATAGAGACAAGATACACACAAGATAAGATAGATAGAGACAAGATACGCACAAGATAAGATAGATAGAGACAAGATACGCACAAGATAAGATAGATAGAGACAAGATACGCACAAGATAAGATAGATAGAGACAAGATACACACAAGATAAGATAGATAGAGACAAGATACACACAAGATAAGATAGATAGAGACAAGATACACACCAGATAAGATAGACAGAGACAAGATACACACAAGATAAGATAGACAGAGACAAGATACACACCAGATAAGATAGATAGAGACAAGATACACACAAGATAAGATAGATAGAGACAAGATACACACAAGATAAGATAGATAGAGACAAGATACACACCAGATAAGATAGACAGAGACAAGATACACACCAGATAAGATAGATAGAGACAAGATACACACAAGATAAGATAGATAGAGACAAGATACACACAAGATAAGATAGATAGAGACAAGATACACACAAGATAAGATAGATAGAGACAAGATACACTTAAGATAAGATAGATAGAGACAAGATACACACAAGATAATATAGATAGAGACAAGATACACACAAGATAATATAGATAGACACAAGATACACACCAGATAATATAGATAGAGCGAAGATACACACAAGATAAGATAGATAGAGACAAGATACACACAAGACAAGATACACACCAGATAATATAGATAGAGACAAGATACACACAAGATAAGATAGATAGAGACAAGATACGCACAAGATAAGATAGATAGAGACAAGATACGCACAAGATAAGATAGATAGAGACAAGATACACACAAGATAAGATAGATAGAGACAAGATACACACAAGATAAGATAGATAGAGACAAGATACACACCAGATAAGATAGACAGAGACAAGATACACACCAGATAAGATAGACAGAGACAAGATACACACAAGATAATATAGATAGAGGGGAGATACACACAATATAAGATAGATAGAGACAAGATACACACAAGATAATATAGATAGAGGGGAGATACACACAAGATAAGATAGATAGAGACAAGATACACACAAGATAATATAGATAGAGACAATATACACACAAGATAAGATAAATAGAGACAAGATACACACAAGATAAGATAAATAGAGACAATATACACACAAGATAAGATAGATAGAGACAAGCTACACACAAGATAAGACAGATAGAGACAAGATACACACAAGATAAGACAGATAGAGACAAGATACACACCAGATAATATAGATAGAGACAAGATACACACAATATAAGATAGATATACACACACATAGAGATGGAGAGACACACACACACACACAGACACACATACATAGACACACACACACACACACATTCATACATATACTGAAACACAGACAAGTGTGGTTTCAATAAATTGATATACACAAACAGACAATGATTGACAAAACACAAGATTGCAGAGCGCTGAATGATGGCTGGCGAATTATCTCACCGTCTCTGTACTCGTCTTTGACCAGAATATGAGCGTACTCGAGACCGGCGCCCTTCTTCGGGTCTTCGTTTCCCTGCAGTTTGGCGACCAGTGTTGTCTTGCCCGTCTGTGAGTCTCCCAGCAGCACCAGTTGTTTGCTGGACGGCAGCCGGTTCAAGTCGCCGCTGACAACCTCGCTCAGTATGGAAGACCTGCATCGCATGCAAACACAAACAAACACACTATTCTAATTCCGCTAAATCATCCTTCGTTCCATTTTCACCGTGTGCTTTTCTTTTCTAATGCTACTGCTCTTATCGCTCTGGCTGAATCTGGTGGCGCCCAAGTAGCGGAATTGTGATATTATTATATTACTCTGATAGTGCCAAAGTATTATAATTTCATCATAGTGTGGACACAATGCGACAGTCATACCGTAAGTGTCATAAGCGCTTCGTGTCTGTCTCAAAAAACCAACAAATTAGCAAGTAATACGAATAGATAAATGTCAAACTGCAATGTGCGGATATACATTTGTGCACCAATTTGCATAACAGTTAACAACAGCAATGTGGTTTCGGAAAAATTACGGTGATGAAACAGAAGACATTATAGATGAAACATAGCAGCAAAAAACGTTCAATAATAAAATAGTTCACTAACATTTTAATTATCAGTTTAGACTTCTGGTAAATATACACCCTACTTCACATTCAGCTTCGCTGACGAGCAAAGGGTGGAAATCTTGTACCCACCATATACCAGGCTCTCCAGCATTGCCCTTTTGGTCGGATTTATCTTGAACCAACGAAACTGAAGAATCTTTCCTGTTCTCGAATCCCATTTCTTATAAAAATTGCACAATAAACCAAACAGCAGAAACAAACAGCCAGTGCTTCGCAACTGTCTATAATGCGCCAATTCGGCCACGCTACCAAATAAACTTAACTAGGCACATGAGTAAGATATCAACACAAGAGAAAACAGATTTTCGCTAATTTTTCCTAGATGCAGTTTATAATTTTGTTGCTGTTTGGAACCTTTCAAAACCATAAAGATACAGTGCGTTTGAGCAGTACGATCTGTTTAAATACTGTCCGTTTTGTTTGTGTTATGTCAAGCGGATGAATCATGGCGCTTGCGCCCTTCCCATTTCAAGTTCAGCATTGATTCTAGCAATAATAATAATAATTAAGTAGAAGTGCAGCTTTGTCTGGCCGCAAACCAGATCCAAAGTTGCATACCCCCAATTCGGCCTTGATATCCTAAACCAACTACACATTATGGACAGATTACATCCGCGGGATGAGGCCGAATCCGCGGGATGAGGCCGAATCCGCGGGATGAGGCCGAATCCGCGGGATGAGGCCGAATCCGCGGGATGAGGCCGGCGGGGGGATATGACTGTCTCTTTTAATTTCTTTTGGTTTTTCCTTCTTCGAAGATTTCTTTTGAAGATTGTTGTGAATGCGAGATGCGAGCTGCTGCCGACAAAACAAAAATCGACGGCGGCAGCGTTTGGCGGAAAACGGGAACGACGAAAAATCCATCGACAAACAAACAAAAAAGTCCTCAAACAGACACAAATTACCTCAATGACCAAGTTTCATCAAAATCGGTCCAGTGGTTTAGGAGGAGATAGGGTAAACAGACACAAATGACCTCAATGACCTTGAAAATGACGTCGGAGGTCAACAAAATCTGACCTTCTTGCATCCATTTTACCCCTATGGACCAAGTTTCATCAAAATCGGTCCAGTGGTTTAGGAGGAGATAGGGTACAAACAGACATTTTGACAATTTGCAATCAGTGCAGTGCAAAAAAATTACCATCAATTCGGCCCTTCGGACCGAATTGGATAATAGAACTTGAGCTATGTAGAGTGAATTTAAAGGATTGCATAGGAACGTATATGTATATTTTAGTTTATTTAACAATGCTAATTAATGCAATACTTCAAAATAATATAAAATTATTGTACTTACTGGGTGAAATGTTACGTAAAATTAAGAATTAGCCGTCTCAAAATGGTTAGCTGTCTAAAAAGGTAGAAAGGAAGCGAACTATTCAGCAATTCAACCATGCCCCAAGTTTCTGAAACATGGAACAAATAACAAATTGGGATGCAAGCTGGGGAAGGAGTGTCCACACTTCCATCCGAACATGTGCAGGGGTTCATTGAAGTCTCGGGTTTGCCTGAATGAAAATTGCAAATTCCCCCATGTCAGAGGTACAATGAGAAAAGATCGGGATGCCTTGACAAACCAGACTACAAACTACGCTGGTACAGGAGAGACCGTGAAAAACAAACCCAAAAATGGACACAGTATGAACAACACAAACCAATACAAGACAACAGAAAAAAATCGCCAGAAGGTGATAGAAACTCGGACTCAAGCACAGAGGGAATATGATGGTGCAACTTTTTTAGAAACTTGTCTTCGAAGAATAGAACAGATGGAAGAGAGAACAACCAGGATACTGGATACTCTGTTGACAAGAATGGAGAGAATAGAGACTCGGGAAAGAACATGCAACCGATGTATACACTAAACAATTTTATATACCTCAACATCAGGGGTCTTTATCCCAAATGTAGGCAAAGCAAGATCCCGATGTTGAGTGAATATTCACTGGAAGAGAACTTGATGTTCCTTGCTCTAACAGAAACACATCTCAATCAAGATCAATTCGATGCAGAAATAAATATAAAAAACTATTCTGTCTACAGAGCAGACAGAAAACAAAGAAAACACGGAGGTGTGGCCGTCTACATTAGAGATGATATTGCGGCTAACACGGAGGAAATTATGAGTTTCTCGAACGGAAGAACAGAATTGTTGATAATGTACCTGAAAGGTGTAAACATTCTGCTGTTAACGGTGTATAGACCACCTGATACCACGGTACAACTTTTTTCTGAGGCATTAGAAAAAATATACAGAGCACTACGAAATCTGCCAACCCCTGAGACAGAAGTAATTATGTTGGGAGATTTTAACTTTCCTACCATTTGCTGGGATACTCTGAGAGTGAGAAGTGGTATTATTACACTGGAAGAGAGACAACAAGCACAGGCTCTCATTGACTTGATACAGGAACATTATCTGGTGCAGTTAATTAAAGAAACAACTAGATCACATAACGTCCTAGATCTGCTAATAACAAGCAATACTGGTATAGTGCACTCTTTGTATGTCAAAGGCACCATCATGTCAGATCACAATGTTATACAGGGTAGACTACTCTCCCTCAGTGGAAAAAACAGTTGTGTAGAAAAACAGCATGATGCTGAAAATAATCTGGGAAAATACAATTTCTATTCTCCAAACATAAACTGGGACAATGTGACAGCTGCCATTGGACAAATAGATTGGAATGGACTCCTTTCAAGACTGGACGATGTCGACACAATAAATGAAGTGATTGTGAAAGAATGTTTGGCTGTTTGTGCTGAACTTATTCCATGTAAGAAGCAGCGACGTAACAGGTCAATAATCCCGAGAGACAGGAGAATACTCATGAGAAAGAGACGCTTACTGGAGAAAAAACTACAAAGGAACGGAAAACAAAATATAAATATAATAAATGAGCAGCTTCGTTTGATCGAACTTCAACTTGAGCAGTCACATACTGAGCAAAAAATGAGAGAAGAAATACAAGCAGTCGAAAAAATAAAAACAAATCCCAAATACTTCTTTGCATATGCAAACAAGAAGATAAAAACAACGTCAACGGTTGGTCCACTAACGAGAAAAGACGGTGAGCTCACAGGAGATGAATTGGAGATGGCCAATATATTGAAAGATCAATATGAAAGTGTCTTCAGTAGTCCGCTAGTAGACAAAGCGGTGGAAAATCCAAATGACTTCTTTACAGATACGTCAACACGAACTGGTCAACTGTCGTTTTTTGACTTCACACAGCTGGACATTGTAGAGGCTATCGAAGATATCTCAAACGACGCAGCTCCAGGATCAGATGGATTTCATCCAATATTATTGAAAAAGTGTCGACATCAAATCGCACTACCGCTGAAAATACTTTGGTCTCTATCACTAGAAACAGGCAAAATACCTTCGTGTTTGAAAACAGGCATCATAACTCCAATACATAAAGGAGGCAGTCGAGGACTAGCCAGCAGATACAGGCCAATAACACTAACGTCACATATTATTAAAATATTTGAACGCATAGTAAAGAAGAAAATAACGACCTATTCAGAAGATCATGGTTACTTCAATGTAGGACAGCATGGATTCAGGAGAGGAAGATCCTGCCTGTCTCAATTGATGACCCATTATGAAGAAGTGTTGAAGAACATACAAGATGGATGCAATGCTGACGTCATCTATCTGGACTTCGAAAAGGCGTTCGATAAGGTCGATCATGGAGTTCTGTTACACAAACTGAGAAACCTGGGAATCACAGGGCACATTGGAAGATGGCTTCATAACTTCCTTACAGACAGGCAACAGAGAGTATCGGTTCGAGGGCACCTCTCAATTCCAGGAGAAGTAAGAAGTGGAGTGCCGCAAGGATCGGTACTAGGACCACTGCTGTTTATCGTCCATATAGGAGATATTGATGGCAGTCTCCAGTGCTCCAAGACCACATCTTTCGCTGACGACACAAGAATGTTGTTGAAAATTGAAAGTACCGAAGATGTGGTCAAACTGCAATCTGACCTAGACTGTGTATTAACATGGGCCTCATCAAATAATATGAAACTAAACAGTGACAAATTCGAGCTGTTGAGATACGGTCCAAACGAAAAATTGAAGCAGGAAACGACATATGAGTGTAATGGCCGAATTATACCAGAACAGGTGCAAGTTAAAGATCTCGGCATATATATGAGCAGCGATGCAACATTCAATCATCACTATAACATCATAATCAACAACGCTAGAAAGATGAGTGGGTGGGTGCTTCGGACATTCCAAACGAGAGAACCAAGTTGCATGGTTGGAGTATGGAAAGCAATGATTTTGTCCAGAATGGAATATTGCTGCCAACTGTGGTGCCCCAAGAAAATGCAAGATATAGTAGAAATGGAAAGTGTCCAGAGGTCTTTCACCAGCAAGATCCAAGGGATGGAAACACTCAACTACTGGGAGAGGCTGAAAACTCTCAGGCTGTACTCTCTGCAAAGAAGAAGAGAAAGATACATAGTGATATATGTCTGGAAAATACTAGAAGGAAGTGTCCCAAACGTAGGCCTGCAGCAGCAAGTTCACCAAAGAAGAGGCAGGCTATGTTATGTGGAAGCAACTCAGGCATTCTCACAGAAACTGGGTACTATCATCCATAGCTCGTTCAGACACAATGGCAGACGTCTGTTCAACTGTATACCTCGAGAACTGAGAAACATCACTGGAGTGAAGACAGAGCTGTTCAAGCGAAGACTGGACAAATGGCTGAACGATATTCCTGATGAACCACCGATACCAGGATATCAGAGCTGTCATCACAACTCACTGCCGGAGATGATGGGACGACTAGCAACAATATCAGCAGTCCGAACTGCAGTCAGCGGAAGCCCACTTCAGCTGCGACACTAGATGTCGGAATCAGCCAAAGTAACCAAAGTAAATGGCCGAAACAACAGATTTTGAAACTAACCGTCAGTTGGAAAATTGAGCAGAAAGCCAAGAATACAAAATATTTCTAAATATGTATTCCATATTTCTATTGTGTTTTTCAATATGTGAAAAATTATTGGTTTGTCATAGTTAAGCCCAATTATTATTATTGTAGCATAATAACTGTGGTGTATAGCAACTGACGAAGCGTTGCCATGGTAACCAGCTACAAACGCACGGGGCTTAAAATAAAATAAAAACCTGGCAAGCCGCTGACAGAACAAAAAGCACAATAATGGAAATATTTCTCAATATGAATGTAATATTACGATCGGACATCAAAATCGGTCCAGTGGTTTAGGAGGAGATAGGGTACAAACAGACATTTAGAAAATTTGCAATCAGTGCAGGGCAAAAAAAACCATCAATTCGGCCCTTGGGGCCGAATTGGATAATCGTAATAATCATGAAAAATTCGCCAGCTATAGCACACAAGTCAATAAACCAGGATGATAACGAAGTTGTATTGCTACGGTAATCCACATTGCGCGCACACACAAAACACATCCACGTCATATTCAGACAGGTCTCATAATGAATTGACACCGGAAAATATGCGTGTCCAACGACAAAAATCAAAATAGCAAGTCCGCAGATGGCAAAGATCAAACGATATCTCGTTACAAACAACCCTGACAAAACCACACAGAAATAAGATAAATAAAATAAATAGAGGGAGAAATAAGATAGCACAAATTAAAAAATATCTGCACTCACGTGCTACAACTAATCAAGCATCCTCCAACGCAGGAAAATCGCAAAAAATGCTACACTAATTAAATGCACCATAGCCAATAAATTTTATCAAACATTCAACAGCATAATCCATCTGGGAAAAAACCAACCGCTTCACGAATAATTCGTGAACAAATGGCTTACAAACGCGCGCACACACACACACACACACATACATACACGTAGATACAAGCGTACATGCAGTTGCCAAGGGGGTTACGAGGGCATAGCTAGACAATTATCATATGAAAATATGTTTGAGTTTGTCCAGTATGACAGTGTTGGCGTCTGAGGGGGGAGATATGAGGGAGGGGGTTGTGGGAGTGTCACTAGGCTTGCTCGCAGGAACGTCACCTGTTTCAGTGAGGCTGTCCGTCTGAGAGATCGACTGACATTGTAGCTACACACACACAAGCAGAGCCGTAGCAACCGCCTCCCGAACCCCCCGGCCGGGGGGCCCCCGAGTGTTGAGGGGCCCCGTTGCTTCACGTATGACATTAAATTTTATCATATTATGTATAGCCTTTACCTTTTTGCTCTGATGTTTTCACCTGAGCTTGTATTATGTGATTATGTATAATAAATATATTCATTATTTGATGGTTTATTTATAATGGGGGCCCCAAGTGCTGCCTTCGGGGGGGCCCCAAGTGTTACCTTCGGGGGGCCCCAAGTGTTGCCTTCGGGAGGGGCCCCAAGTGTTCCCTTCGGGGGGAGCCTCATAAGTCCTCGCAACGGCTCTGCCAGTCAGCATATTTACAAGTGAGAGTAGATGAGAGTTTATGGCCATACCAGCGCGCAATGTTTCGAGGAATTTCGTATTACCTTACAAGACTTGGCTTCGGTCTATCAAGTGCGCCAAAAATAATGACACAAAAATAAAGATTGTGAAGAAGGTGTTAGAACAGGACGAAAGGGTGAAGGAGGCTACAGACTGCTATATTGATGATGTCATCGTAGATGAGAACGTTATTTCAGCTGAGAGTGTTGTCGAACATCTTTCTCGATTTGGGCTGGTGGCGAAGCCGCCAGAAGAGCTGAATGGTGGTCGCGTATTGGGGTTAGCGCTGAAAAATAACGATAAAGGAGAGCTTTGGTTCAGTAGAGGCAACAAGCTTCCTCAAGTTGCTGATGTGAATGATTATTTGAGTCGACGGGAGTTATTTGCGATTTGTGGGAAGATTGTTGGCCACTATCCTGTGTGTGGGTGGGCCAGAGTGGCTTGCAGTTTTATTAAGAGAGCATGTGAGGGTTGCAGATGGGATGATGAAATTGGAAGTACGGCTGTGAACATGTTGAAAGAATTGCTTAATAGGATTGAAACAGACGATCCAGTGAAGGGAAAATTTTGCGTTTCGTCCACCAGTGAAGGTCGTTTATGATGCGATGCGAGCAGCTTGGCTGTGGGTGTTGTGTCAGAAATCGGAGACTACAGAGTGGAAGATGCGGCATGGCTCCGAAAGGGTGACGATTGTCAACATATTAACTTAGCTGAACTGGATGCGGTACTAAAGGGCTTAAATCATGCTTTGAAGTGGAACCTGAAGAGGATTCAAATTATGACTGATTCTGTGACTGTTATGAGGTGGGTGAAGTCAACGCTGGAGGGCGATCAAAGAATATAGGTGACTGGAATGTCGGAAATCTTAGTGAAAAGAAGACTCTCCGTTTTTAAAGATTTAGTCGCGGAATTGAATTTGGTGGTTACTGTTTCTTTTGTTGCTTCTAGTTTGAACAAGGCCGATGCGATGACCAGAGTCGGAAAAAGGTGGTTAACGAGTAAAAGTAGAGTAAAGAAAACGGAACCTGGTTTGTTAAATAGTGGATTATGTGCTGTATCTGTTGATGTTCTTCATCAAGATCACCATTTCGGTGTCAATAGGACCTTACAGCTAGCAAGATTAGTGAGGAATGACGTGACTAAAGATGATGTCAAGCGATGTGAGAAATTGTGTCCAATGTCGTATGGTAGATCCTGCGCCCGCACGACACGAGACTGGAAATCTGAATGTTGACAAGAACTGGTTGCGATTATCAGTGGATACCACTCATTATCAGGGTCGATGCTACTTAACTGTGGTTGACTGTGGTCCTAGTCGCTTCGCAATCTGGAGACAAGTCGGCTCAGAGAACTCGAGAGACGTTGTAGACAACCTGGAGCAGATATTCACAGAACGAGGGCCTCCGTCAGAAATTTTGATCGATAACAGCAGGACTTTCAGATCCAGTCAACTCGAGAACTTATGTCGAAAATGGAATGTTCGACGAAGATTTCGTGCCGCTTATCGACCGTCGGGGAACGGCATTGTTGAACGGAACCACCGGACGATTAAGCGTGCTGCAGCAAGAACGGGAGGATCACCATTAGATGCGGTGTTTTACTATAATTTAGCCGTGCATGACGCTGGAAATCTGAGTATTTCACCGAGTTCATCTATTTACAATTATCAATGGAGGCATCCCCGATCTGAGCCGAAACTACTGGAAACTGACACCGCGTGTAGATATAGGGTTGGACAAAAGGTACTAGTTAAGCCTCCCAATGCTAGATGTACGTCTAAATGGATGAAAGGAAGAATCACAGGTATAATATCCGCAAACAATGTAGAAGTCGACGGGATGCCACGACATGTTCTAGATGTGCGTGTTGATGGCGAAAGTGATGCCACCTGTCACGACACAATTGACAGAGATGCGCAGGCAGCGTGGAATACAGAAGCAAGATGCAGAGCCGTTGCGAGAAATTATGGGCCCCCCCCCGAAAACAACACTTGGGGCCCCCATTGTGAATATTGAATGCATTTATTAGACATAATCACATAATACGTGAAGCAAAGGGGCCCCTCAACATTCGGCCCCCCCCGGCCGGGGGGTACGGGGGGCGGTTGCTACGGCTCTGCTGACTGGAGATCAACAATCTTGAGATTATCAGACATTCGTCGCCAATGTCGGATAGTTTCGGGACAAACTGCAGCGTCAACACCAGAATCGCTCTCTACCGATTTGTTGAGTTCACCAAAATCCATTACTGGTCTCACTTTGTCTTTATTTTCGTGAACGACGGCCATCAATGGAATTATCCCTTTCCTGTCACGCTAATTCTCACATCTTTTCAACCAGCCTTTCTCAATCCATGAACATATTTCATTTTCCATTCTCGCTGTCACCTGTTCCGATCTAGCGGTATGCAATGCAATGGTAAATGGTATGCAATCTGATTCTTAGTTACAGCAGGTTGATTGTTCTTCCAAAACCACTTGACCACCCATGAAATCCCATCAAATTCAGCAGAAAAATCGCTGTCGTTAATCTTAATTCGACCTCGTGAATGACTTGCCGGTCTTAATATTTTCTTCTCTCCCGTAGCACACTGCACAACCTTATGAATGTTCGACGTCGGCACCACAGACTCATTATTCATCACTTCTTCAAACACGATTTCCTCATTTCTCCATCTAAATCCCCCAGTAGCCCTGACAAAATCCATACCGGCAATCACATCCACACCAGGAATTAATCTACCCATAACGGTGCACTCTAGTTCAACGTTCCTTCCTCGAATGTCCAACGAAATTATTGTGCTTCCTAGAGTAGTCACCATTCTCCCGTCAACGCCATATAACACTCCTGCTCTCACATGATACTTTGGCACAACCCAACACCCAACGACCGACTTTGTGCACCCAGTATCCAATAACCTGTGTGGCGGCCGGACCTGCGGTGTGCCAGCCGGGGCCGTGAGGCTTTGCCCCCGCAAAATTACACGCGAACACAGCCTTCTCTACTGCTGTGTTCAAATGCGTAAATATATATATATATATATATATATATATATATATATATATATATATATATATATATATATATATATATATATATATATATCCAATAATACTCGAACTGGCTTTCTATTTACTGCAACAACAAGTATAGGTAGCGCCTTTATAGATGACTCGGAGGAACTTCCGGCGCAGAAACTCCTCCACTCACGTTTCCCGGAGCATTGGAACACATCCTGGCCATATGACCTTCTTTCTGACATGACCAGCAACTGATATTCGGTTTCAGCCTGCAGAATCTCATCATGTGTGGTCCACCACATCGGAAACAGCGCACGGACTGACTCGGGTTTTGTCGTTGACTGATTGCTTTACTGCCAGAGGCCACAGCTGCAGTTGAAGGACCATGTAGCTCTGCCATAAGACTGTGAGCTCGTTGCAATACATCAGACAATGGCAAACATTCAATTGTCATAGCACGCAGCTCACGCCATATAACTATTGGTAAACTGGTCACAAAGGCCCTCAGCAACAATACGTCTGATTCGATGCCAGCAAGTCGTGCCAGACGGCGAAGATCCGTTAGATAAACGTCGACCGGCTCATATTTCCATACCCGCATTTTCAGCTCTTCATATGCCTGGAAGCTGTTTATGGCAAATGCTGACAACAAAGCCGCCTCGATCTGTTCACGGTCTCTCTTTTCAGCATCGCCCAATTCCGAATAAACAGCATATGCGGGACCCTCGAAAAATAGAGGAATTATTTTCTCAACATCATCGATGCCTTTCAAGTCGGCCACCAGCTTGATTTTTCCTAGCCATTGTGTGACGTCACCAGTTCCGTCAAAACACTGTACCACATCACCGAGCTTTATGTTGCCGCTCATATTGCCGAAATAGCTTGAAATCCTTTTGTTCAGTTTTCGCTATATTTAATATAAAAATGCACAATGAATAACGACAACTATCTCCTAATACAACAAATTACAGCGACAATCATTCCATACTCCACTCTCTTACTTCAGCCAACTAAACTCGCTCATATCGCGACTTTGTTGATTGCTGGTTGCTATGCCAACCATCATACACGCAGCAAATCCATGCATACAAATGAAACAAATATGAACGCACAAACAATTGGAAGCGATTAATTGAACAGTTAGCAATACAAGAAATAGTAAATACATATTTTATAACGTCATTTGAATAATCGGTTATTGCTTTCTTCATTATCTTTCATCTTCCTGACTGAAACTTATACTTTTTGAACTATCTTTCTCTCTCTAGATCTTTTGGTTAGCTTCCAGTACACACGGGGCCACCGCACAGGGTGGTAATAGTGCACTTGCGCTCTTCCCCTTGCTACTGGATTTGCCTGTAATTAATAATAATAATAATTGTTGTATAATTGTTATGAGTAGTGCGTTGTAATAGTTGTCACGTGTGTTGTAGATTTTATGCCAAAGTGATTGGAGACTGATGGACCGTTAGGAATTTGAAAAGCAGTGGGAAATAGAGAGAGGAAGTGATAGGAAGTCAGAGATAGTCAGAATAATCGTAGACTTTTAAGCGTTATCGTTCTTGTAGTATTGTTTCATATATAATATATTCTTATTGTTCGTACTGCTTGGAGTTTGATCACAAGCTATTTCGGCGACCAACTTGACCTTTGCCAACCACTGCGTGATATCACCACTGCCGTCGTAGCAACGAATCATGTCACCAATCTTAACACTTGCAGACATTTTTGGCCGAAATCTCAAACGGTTAGTGCTCACTCCACTGACACTCTGTCTCTCCCTTGCTAGTGTAAAAACAAAATCTCGCCTGGGGTAACTCAGCAAAACGAATCAAGGAACAAAGACCGGGCTTTACCCAGCAAGACACATCCCACACATATTTTGTGACCTTTGCAGTTGTGGCCGATCCGAAATCGAAGCAAAGACTGTTGAAACCTGCCACCCTGGTAGAGTATGCCTCCGCAGTTACCACCAGACGCGCAAACCTGACATTTTTCTCGCTCTTTGTTGACCGCCCTGCTGACTCTGTCGAAAATTTCGTCAGACACTGTGGCGTATTCGTGTATGTTCACTTCAGTTAATTTATACGCTTATTTAACTTTGTCTTATTGTGTTTTCCTAAATTTGCATTAACAAGTGTGTGATCAGAAATGCTTGTTGTTGTATAAATGTCGCGCATATGGTTCGTGTTTGTGCCTAGCGAGCGTCACTGTGAATTTGCATAGCGGCGCATATGTACACAGATGGTCTGTGGTTGCATGTGTGTTAGCATAGCGGCATATTCGCGGGGGCAATGCCCGATAGATGTTACCCCGCGCACGCATGGCAACGACCCCGATGAGTGAGTAGTCTTTGTCCTGTGGCACGGGATCACCACCGTGGGTCATGTGATCACGTTCACAGTGTTTGCTGGTGATATCGTGACTATCACGTGACTGGGGGATCGATAAAGCTGCCGGTTGACAGCAAGCGAGAACAGATGTGTATTGTCAACCGTGCGAATCGTGTGTCTCGTCTGAACTGTTCACTTGGTGAAATTCGGGTGTCAAGACGCTAGAGCAAGGTATTTCTGCTGCTCACTCGTTCCTTGCCCGCTATTGCCCATTAATACACGCATATTATACTATTAGTAAGGCCGCGTTTATGTAGCACCGTTGCCGGCTGCGCATTGCCCCACTTGTGTTTTCCGTTGCGCGTGTCTGTATTTTGTATATTGCACTTGTATTTTTTATATAATTGTATTGTGTCATTGTGTTCTCGTGTGGTAAATACAACTAAAACTCTGATCGGTTATTGCTTGTGGCGAAATCAACCAGCCACCCATAAGCGCTGACAGTGACGTGGTTAAAAACAGCAACCGGTGTCACAACAACACGAACCTCTCCCAAGACCAGCTCGAGTCGAGCTCGGCCTCTAATCTCCCGGCTGTTGATGATCCGGGTGGAATGCTGCGAGATAAGGGTTGGCGCCCGGCTTGAGCGCTGGCTGGCCGTCCTCTGTGGCTGGGATCATCGCCGCAGCAGCTTCCTCTGCTTCCACCCGGGTTTCGTTCGTCACATCGGCCTCCCTCTCGGAGCCGCTTCCGGCTCGGTCGGCTCCGCAGCATCTAGCGAGTCGGCTCGGCTCGGTCCTAACTCCGCAGCATCTAGGGAGTTCGCTAGATGCCGCGGAGTTCAGACGTTCCTCTGCTTCCACCCGGGTTTCGTTAGTCACATCGGCCCCCCTCCCGGAGCCGCTTCCGTTTTTTCTCGACGTTTCTGACACCAGTGCTCTGAACTCGGCCGGTTTCGACCAGTTCTCAGCGACGCTTGACTCTTGCTTGATCGCAGGACAGTAGCTTAGCCGCTGGATGACCTGGTTCCGGGCCGTGATCGTAGGGCTCATCATTGCCGCCATCACTTCACTCTTCAAGGCCAGCGAATACATATCTTGGTCGTCATACATGCGTTTCCTGATGCTCAGGCCCCACGTCACAATCTGATTAGCGAACCCGACAGGCGGAGGAGTGGGAAACCAACCGGCCTCGTAGAACAGGATGCGTGTGTCACTTCCCTGCCATTTAAACGACAGGCCCATGTCCACACGGCGTGTCACCGAAGACTCATAACTGATCCCGTCGAGGCATTGACAAAGGCGCAACCGATCACTCAGGCCCCTCGCCCTTTCAGTCGACAATTGCTGCGCATCGATACTGGGTATGATCCACCGCATCCGGACTGGATCCTCTGCAGTCCCTCCGTGCCATCGCCAGAGTGCACCGAGCTCTACACTGGCTCCGGGTTTGGCGCTGGTAGTCACCTCGTCATGGACGTCTCGTCTGCGCCCAGTAAAAGTCCCGATCAGTCGCCGCCTGGCAGCGGTGCTCCAATAAAACCTGATGTACCGCGACTTGAGCAGGTGACGCAGAAAATTCGGCAGAGTCAACATGTCCCCGGTGTGTCTCATGATATCATAAGCGAGCGAATCCCTCTTTTCGCTCGGCACTGAGGTTGGCACGGCGATTTCGTCGCGCAAGTTCGACATATCCTTGAAGTACTCCAATATCCCTCTCATCGCTCGCCCGCGCACGCATGAGTCCCTGAGGCCTGACTTCAGAACTCTCTGCAACAGATGGTCGTTTTCGTCATTGAAGACATCGTACTTGATTATACGCGCCCCGGTGAGAATCTCCACCATCCAGTCCCAAGTGCCCACGACGACGGCTGGGTGCATCAGCGCCCTGCTCCGATCCAACGGCACGTGATCCAAGCTGCCCACCATCCGGCTACGAAGATAATGTCGCTCGGCTTCAGGTGAGATAGGCTCCGGATTTGAGCCAGGCAGCGACTTCAGGTACCAGAGAGGTGCATTTGTACTAGCCAGCACGAAAGCGCCCGATCCGTCCCGCGAGATGCTGTGGGGCCTGTGAGCCTCAGGTTGGGGGGCCCATCTCATCACGAGGGCCGTCTCGAGGACGGCAATCTCCGCCCAGTTGGTGGGATACTGGGGACGTCCGGTCAGCACCCGGGGTCGGAACCAGGCGTCGAACACCTCTCTCTGGGTGACACGGCACGTGGTTAGATCACGCCGTACCTGGTCTAACACCTCGTGGGAGTCGAGGGTCCTGACTCCGTTCTTTTGCTCACGTCCCGGGTCAGCTCTGTACACGATCGAGGACAGTTTCAACTTCCCCCATACGACGCCACCGTACACGCTAGAGACGACGATCAGCAGACGCCTGCACACGTCCGATCCAATCGCCACAAGGCCGGCCGTACTCAAGAAGGACTCATCGGCGAACCCGCCATCAGGTCCGCCTCGGTGGATTGAAAAGGTCTGCCTCCTGATGAACAGAGGGTACGGCAGTGCACTCGCAATCTGATTCGACCACATTTGGCCGCTGTCGGCACTGTCGGCCGACAGGAAGACGACCTCAAGGTAAGGGTTAGTCACGTCCCAGGCATTGTCGAAGTCTACATCGTCACCGTTGACAGTAGGCAAACGCTCGCCGCGGAGCAGATCCATGACGCCCGAAAGCCCGACTACGCCCACCTGGAGTGTGCGGTCCGCGGACTCGATGTCCGCACAGTCGGGTGCCCAAGGTGCCCACGGGATGAAGGACTTCTCACCCCGGTTCTTCTCAGCGACTGCCCACGGCACGCCTGTCGGCTGAACGAAGGCGCTGTCGATCTGTGTGGTATACAGAGCAGACTTGAGTGCCCTGTCGCGGTAGTCAGCCCTATAGAACTTCACCATTTTGTGGGCAGAAACACGAAGGTCTGACAAAATGAAACTTAACTCTGGGTCGGAACTTAACTCTTGGTCAATGTTGAGCAGCATGTACATGCTGCTCAAGTCTACGGAAGCATCGTTCAGCTTCGAGATAAATCTGGTGGTGGTGTCGCTTTCGACTAGGCGGCCGTGATGAGAAAGAGGGTTGACACCAACGCCGAGCCACACGGGCATGTCATGCAGCCAAGAGAAGGCTGAAGGAGTGGAAACCGCCGGCCCCTCCGCTCGGTCGGCGGAGCTGACTCTGACATACGGAGTTCCGGCCAACCCGAAGAATTCCGTCGCAACGTGCTCCTGTTGCCGGCTGGTCACACCGGCGATGTCAGAGTTAGCCTCTTCACACGACCCCTCCAAGTCATTGGTGTTGTGAAAATTGTAGCCTGCGCCTTCACAGAGGCTATCCTCGAGATCCTCCCCATATTGTCCAAGGTCCATGGTATCACAATACGGTTTCTGGGTCCCGTTTCCGTTCAGAGCGTGTTGGTCTTTGTTGTGGCTGCGCGCCTGAGCTGCTAGCCATCCATTGTCCAAATTGATGTCTGTCTCTGACAGGGACTCGAAACGTGTGCAGGCATCCTTCGCGCCCACGCAACTCAAGAGTCCCGCCATGAAGCAACAAGCGCAGCCGTTACTCCCGCTCAGTGTCGCCAAGAATGCCTGTTTGAGTTCCTCCGAGATGGAGAGGATGACTTTGGCAATCCTGGACACCGCGCGGGTAATCCCGGCAAGCGGCATCTCGCTCTTCGTCTCTGCACGCCCGGAAGAAGCGGCGGCGGTTTTTTGGCCTGCCTGTGCAGGCATGCTTTCTGTCTCCACGAGAGAGGCGAGCGTCATGCTGACTGGGATGACCTCCCACAGTCGCACCCACCTCTCATCGTTCTTTACGTCGTCGTCTGTGACCTTCAGGACTTTGTCCTCCCGCAGCAGGGCGACCACTGAAGTCGCGAAGGCAGGGACAGTCCGCGGGCTGTCGAGGAAGGCCATAATTCTCATGTATTCTTGCTCAAATTTTAGCAAGCGAGCGTGAGCCGGGTCTCCGTCCAGTGTCCATACTGATAGGCGCGTCGTCACTGCCAATACACACAAGATAAGATAGATAGAGACAATATACACACAAGATAAGATAGATAGAGACAAGATACACACAAGAGAAGATAGATAGAGACAAGATACACACCAGATAATATAGATAGAGATAATATACACACAAGATAAGATAGATAGATAGAGACAAGCTACACACAAGATAAGATAGATAGAGACAAGATACACACAAGATAAGCTAGATAGAGACAATATACACACAAGATAAGATAGATAGAGACAAGATACACACCAGATAAGATAGATAGAGATACGATACACACAAAATAAGATAGATAGAGACAAGATACACACAATATAAGATAGATAGAGACAAGATACACACAAGATAAGATAGATAGAGACAAGATACACACAATATAAGATAGATAGAGACAAGATACACACAATATAAGATAGAGACAAGATACACACAATATAAGATAGATATACACACACATAGAGATGGAGAGAGACACACACACAGACACACATACATAGACACACACACACACACACATTCATACATATACTGAAACACAGACAAGTGTGGTTTCAATAAATTGATATACACAAACAGACAAAGATTGACAAAACACAAGATTGCAGAGCGCTGAATGATGGCTGGCAAATTATCTCACCGTCTCTGTACTCGTCTTTGACCAGAATATGAGCGTACTCGAGACCGGCGCCCTTCTTCGGATCTTCGTTTCCCTGCAGTTTGGCGACCAGTGTTGTCTTGCCCGTCTGTGAGTCTCCCAGCAGCACCAGTTGTTTGCTGGACGGCAGCCGGTTCAAGTCGCCGCTGACAACCTCGCTCAGTATGGAAGACCTGCGTCGCATGCAAACACAAACAAACACACTATTCTAATTCCGCTAAATCATCCTTCGTTCCATTTTCACCGTGTGCTTTTCTTTTCTAATGCTACTGCTCTTATCGCTCTGGCTGAATCTGGTGGCGCCCAAGTAACGGAATTGTGATATTATTATATTAGTCTGATAGTGCCAAAGTATTATAATTTCATCATAGTGTGGACGCAATGCGACAGTCATCCCGCAAGTGTCATAAGCGCTTCGTGTCTGTCTCAAAAAACAAACAAATTAGCAAGTAATACGAATAGATAAATGTCAAACTGCAATGTGCGGATATACATTTGTGCACCAATTTGCATAACAGTTAACAACAGCAATGTGGTTTCGGAAAAATTACGGTGATGAAACAGAAGACATTATAGATGAAACATAGCAGCAAAAAACGTTCAATAATAAAATAGTTCACTAACATTATAATTATCAGTTTAGACTTCTGGTAAATATACACCCTACTTCACATTCAGCTTCGCTGACGAGCAAAGGGTGGAAATCTTGTACCCACCATATACCAGGCTCTCCAGCATTGCCCTTTTGGTCGGATTTATCTTGAACCAACGAAACTGAAGAATCTTTCCTGTTCTCGAATCCCATTTCTTATAAAAATTGCACAATAAACCAAACAGCAGAAACAAACAGCCAGTGCTTCGCAACTGTCTATAATGCGCCAATTCGGCCACGCTACCAAATAAACTTAACTAGGCACATGAGTAAGATATCAACACAAGAGAAAACAGATTTTCGCTAATTTTTCCTAGATGCAGTTTATGATTTTGTTGCTGTTTGGAACCTTTCAAAACCATAAAGATACAGTGCGTTTGAGCAGTACGATCTGTTTAAATACTGTCCGTTTTGTTTGTGTTATGTCAAGCGGATGAATCATGGCGCTTGCGCCCTTCCCATTTCAAGTTCAGCATTGATTCTAGCAATAATAATGATAATTAAGTAGAAGTGCAGCTTTGTCTGGCCGCAAACCAGATCCAAAGTTGCATACCCCCAATTCGGCCTTGATATCCTAAACCAACTACACATTATGGACAGATTACATCCGCGGGATGAGGCCGAATCCGCGGGATGAGGCCGGCGGGGGGATATGACTGTCTCTTTTAATTTCTTTTGGTTTTTCCTTCTTCGAAGATTTCTTTTGAAGATTGTTGTGAATGCGAGATGCGAGCTGCTGCCGACAAAACAAAAATCGACGGCGGCAGCGTTTGGCGGAAAACGGGAACGACGAAAAATCCATCGACAAACAAACAAAAAAGTCCTCAAACAGACACAAATTACCTCAATGACCAAGTTTCATCAAAATCGGTCCAGTGGTTTAGGAGGAGATAGGGTAAACAGACACAAATGACCTCAATGACCTTGAAAATGACGTCGGAGGTCAACAAAATCTGACCTTCTTGCATCCATTTTACCCCTATGGACCAAGTTTCATCAAAATCGGTCCAGTGGTTTAGGAGGAGATAGGGTACAAACAGACATTTTGACAATTTGCAATCAGTGCAGTGCAAAAAAATTACCATCAATTCGGCCCTTCGGACCGAATTGGATAATAGAACTTGAGCTATGTAGAGTGAATTTAAAGGATTGCATAGGAACGTATATGTATATTTTAGTTTATTTAACAATGCTAATTAATGCAATACTTCAAAATAATATAAAATTATTGTACTTACTGGGTGAAATGTTACGTAAAATTAAGAATTAGCCGTCTCAAAATGGTTAGCTGTCTAAAAAGGTAGAAAGGAAGCGAACTATTCAGCAATTCAACCATGCCCCAAGTTTCTGAAACATGGAACAAATAACAAATTGGGATGCAAGCTGGGGAAGGAGTGTCCACACTTCCATCCGAACATGTGCAGGGGTTCATTGAAGTCTCGGGTTTGCCTGAATGAAAATTGCAAATTCCCCCATGTCAGAGGTACAATGAGAAAAGATCGGGATGCCTTGACAAACCAGACTACAAACTACGCTGGTACAGGAGAGACCGTGAAAAACAAACCCAAAAATGGACACAGTATGAACAACACAAACCAATACAAGACAACAGAAAAAAATCGCCAGAAGGTGATAGAAACTCGGACTCAAGCACAGAGGGAATATGATGGTGCAACTTTTTTAGAAACTTGTCTTCGAAGAATAGAACAGATGGAAGAGAGAACAACCAGGATACTGGATACTCTGTTGACAAGAATGGAGAGAATAGAGACTCGGGAAAGAACATGCAACCGATGTATACACTAAACAATTTTATATACCTCAACATCAGGGGTCTTTATCCCAAATGTAGGCAAAGCAAGATCCCGATGTTGAGTGAATATTCACTGGAAGAGAACTTGATGTTCCTTGCTCTAACAGAAACACATCTCAATCAAGATCAATTCGATGCAGAAATAAATATAAAAAACTATTCTGTCTACAGAGCAGACAGAAAACAAAGAAAACACGGAGGTGTGGCCGTCTACATTAGAGATGATATTGCGGCTAACACGGAGGAAATTATGAGTTTCTCGAACGGAAGAACAGAATTGTTGATAATGTACCTGAAAGGTGTAAACATTCTGCTGTTAACGGTGTATAGACCACCTGATACCACGGTACAACTTTTTCCTGAAGCATTAGAAAAAATATACAGAGCACTACGAAATCTGCCAACCCCTGAGACAGAAGTAATTATGTTGGGAGATTTTAACTTTCCTACCATTTGCTGGGATACTCTGAGAGTGAGAAGTGGTATTATTACACTGGAAGAGAGACAACAAGCACAGGCTCTCATTGACTTGATACAGGAACATTATCTGGTGCAGTTAATTAAAGAAACAACTAGATCACATAACGTCCTAGATCTGCTAATAACAAGCAATACTGGTATAGTGCACTCTTTGTATGTCAAAGGCACCATCATGTCAGATCACAATGTTATACAGGGTAGACTACTCTCCCTCAGTGGAAAAAACAGTTGTGTAGAAAAACAGCATGATGCTGAAAATAATCTGGGAAAATACAATTTCTATTCTCCAAACATAAACTGGGACAATGTGACAGCTGCCATTGGACAAATAGATTGGAATGGACTCCTTTCAAGACTGGACGATGTCGACACAATAAATGAGAGAAGAAATACAAGCAGTCGAAAAAATAAAAACAAATCCCAAATACTTCTTTGCATATGCAAACAAGAAGATAAAAACAACGTCAACGGTTGGTCCACTAACGAGAAAAGACGGTGAGCTCACAGGAGATGAATTGGAGATGGCCAATATATTGAAAGATCAATATGAAAGTGTCTTCAGTAGTCCGCTAGTAGACAAAGCGGTGGAAAATCCAAATGACTTCTTTACAGATACGTCAACACGAACTGGTCAACTGTCGTTTTTTGACTTCACACAGCTGGACATTGTAGAGGCTATCGAAGATATCTCAAACGACGCAGCTCCAGGATCAGATGGATTTCATCCAATATTATTGAAAAAGTGTCGACATCAAATCGCACTACCGCTGAAAATACTTTGGTCTCTATCACTAGAAACAGGCGAAATACCTTCGTGTTTGAAAACAGGCATCATAACTCCAATACATAAAGGAGGCAGTCGAGGACTAGCCAGCAGATACAGGCCAATAACACTAACGTCACATATTATTAAAATATTTGAACGCATAGTAAAGAAGAAAATAACGACCTATTTAGAAGATCATGGTTACTTCAATGTAGGACAGCATGGATTCAGGAGAGGAAGATCCTGCCTGTCTCAATTGATGACCCATTATGAAGAAGTGTTGAAGAACATACAAGATGGATGCAATGCTGACGTCATCTATCTGGACTTCGAAAAGGCGTTCGATAAGGTCGATCATGGAGTTCTGTTACACAAACTGAGAAACCTGGGAATCACAGGGCACATTGGAAGATGGCTTCATAACTTCCTTACAGACAGGCAACAGAGAGTATCGGTTCGAGGGCACCTCTCAATTCCAGGAGAAGTAAGAAGTGGAGTGCCGCAAGGATCGGTACTAGGACCACTGCTGTTTATCGTCCATATAGGAGATATTGATGGCAGTCTCCAGTGCTCCAAGACCACATCTTTCGCTGACGACACAAGAATGTTGTTGAAAATTGAAAGTACCGAAGATGTGGTCAAACTGCAATCTGACCTAGACTGTGTATTATCATGGGCCTCATCAAATAATATGAAACTAAACAGTGACAAATTCGAGCTGTTGAGATACGGTCCAAACGAAAAATTGAAGCAGGAAACGACATATGAGTGTAATGGCCGAATTATACCAGAACAGGTGCAAGTTAAAGATCTCGGCATATATATGAGCAGCGATGCAACATTCAATCATCACTATAACATCATAATCAACAACGCTAGAAAGATGAGTGGGTGGGTGCTTCGGACATTCCAAACGAGAGAACCAAGTTGCATGGTTGGAGTATGGAAAGCAATGATTTTGTCCAGAATGGAATATTGCTGCCAACTGTGGTGCCCCAAGAAAATGCAAGATATAGTAGAAATGGAAAGTGTCCAGAGGTCTTTCACCAGCAAGATCCAAGGGATGGAGACACTCAACTACTGGGAGAGGCTGAAAACTCTCAGGCTGTACTCTCTGCAAAGAAGAAGAGAAAGATACATAGTGATATATGTCTGGAAAATACTAGAAGGAAGTGTCCCAAACGTAGGCCTGCAGCAGCAAGTTCACCAAAGAAGAGGCAGGCTATGTTATGTGGAAGCAACTCAGGCATTCTCACAGAAACTGGGTACTATCATCCATAGCTCGTTCAGACACAATGGCAGACGTCTGTTCAACTGTATACCTCGAGAACTGAGAAACATCACTGGAGTGAAGACAGAGCTGTTCAAGCGAAGACTGGACAAATGGCTGAACGATATTCCTGATGAACCACCGATACCAGGATATCAGAGCTGTCATCACAACTCACTGCCGGAGATGATGGGACGACTAGCAACAATATCAGCAGTCCGAACTGCAGTCAGCGGAAGCCCACTTCAGCTGCGACACTAGATGTCGGAATCAGCCAAAGTAACCAAAGTAAATGGCCGAAACAACAGATTTTGAAACTAACCGTCAGTTGGAAAATTGAGCAGAAAGCCAAGAATACAAAATATTTCTAAATATGTATTCCATATTTCTATTGTGTTTTTCAATATGTGAAAAATTATTGGTTTGTCATAGTTAAGCCCAATTATTATTATTGTAGCATAATAACTGTGGTGTATAGCAACTGACGAAGCGTTGCCATGGTAACCAGCTACAAACGCACGGGGCTTAAAATAAAATAAAAACCTGGCAAGCCGCTGACAGAACAAAAAGCACAATAATGGAAATATTTCTCAATATGAATGTAATATTACGATCGGACATCAAAATCGGTCCAGTGGTTTAGGAGGAGATAGGGTACAAACAGACATTTAGAAAATTTGCAATCAGTGCAGGGCAAAAAAAAACATCAATTCGGCCCTTGGGGCCGAATTGGATAATCGTAATAATCATGAAAAATTCGCCAGCTATAGCACACAAGTCAATAAACCAGGATGATAACGAAGTTGTATTGCTACGGTAATCCACATTGCGCGCACACACAAAACACATCCACGTCATATTCAGACAGGTCTCATAATGAATTGACACCGGAAAATATGCGTGTCCAACGACAAAAATCAAAATAGCAAGTCCGCAGATGGCAAAGATCAAACGATATCTCGTTACAAACAACCCTGACAAAACCACACAGAAATAAGATAAATAAAATAAATAGAGGGAGAAATAAGATAGCACAAATTAAAAAATATCTGCACTCACGTGCTACAACTAATCAAGCATCCTCCAACGCAGGAAAATCGCAAAAAATGCTACACTAATTAAATGCACCATAGCCAATAAATTTTATCAAACATTCAACAGCATAATCCATCTGGGAAAAAACCAACCGCTTCACGAATAATTCGTGAACAAATGGCTTACAAACGCGCACACACACACACACACATACATACACGTAGATACAAGCGTACATGCAGTTGCCAAGGGGGTTACGAGGGCATAGCTAGACAATTATCATATGAAAATATGTTTGAGTTTGTCCAGTATGACAGTGTTGGCGTCTGAGGGGGGAGATATGAGGGAGGGGGTTGTGGGAGTGTCACTAGGCTTGCTCGCAGGAACGTCACCTGTTTCAGTGAGGCTGTCCGTCTGAGAGATCGACTGACATTGTAGCTACACACACACAAGCAGAGCCGTAGCAACCGCCTCCCGAACCCCCCGGCCGGGGGGCCCCCGAGTGTTGAGGGGCCCCGTTGCTTCACGTATGACATTAAATTTTATCATATTATGTATAGCCTTTACCTTTTTGCTCTGATGTTTTCACCTGAGCTTGTATTATGTGATTATGTATAATAAATATATTCATTATTTGATGGTTTATTTATAATGGGGGCCCCAAGTGCTGCCTTCGGGGGGGCCCCAAGTGTTACCTTCGGGGGGCCCCAAGTGTTGCCTTCGGGAGGGGCCCCAAGTGTTCCCTTCGGGGGGAGCCTCATAAGTCCTCGCAACGGCTCTGCCAGTCAGCATATTTACAAGTGAGAGTAGATGAGAGTTTATGGCCATACCAGCGCGCAATGTTTCGAGGAATTTCGTATTACCTTACAAGACTTGGCTTCGGTCTATCAAGTGCGCCAAAAATAATGACACAAAAATAAAGATTGTGAAGAAGGTGTTAGAACAGGACGAAAGGGTGAAGGAGGCTACAGACTGCTATATTGATGATGTCATCGTAGATGAGAACGTTATTTCAGCTGAGAGTGTTGTCGAACATCTTTCTCGATTTGGGCTGGTGGCGAAGCCGCCAGAAGAGCTGAATGGTGGTCGCGTATTGGGGTTAGCGCTGAAAAATAACGATAAAGGAGAGCTTTGGTTCAGTAGAGGCAACAAGCTTCCTCAAGTTGCTGATGTGAATGATTATTTGAGTCGACGGGAGTTATTTGCGATTTGTGGGAAGATTGTTGGCCACTATCCTGTGTGTGGGTGGGCCAGAGTGGCTTGCAGTTTTATTAAGAGAGCATGTGAGGGTTGCAGATGGGATGATGAAATTGGAAGTACGGCTGTGAACATGTTGAAAGAATTGCTTAATAGGATTGAAACAGACGATCCAGTGAAGGGAAAATTTTGCGTTTCGTCCACCAGTGAAGGTCGTTTATGATGCGATGCGAGCAGCTTGGCTGTGGGTGTTGTGTCAGAAATCGGAGACTACAGAGTGGAAGATGCGGCATGGCTCCGAAAGGGTGACGATTGTCAACATATTAACTTAGCTGAACTGGATGCGGTACTAAAGGGCTTAAATCATGCTTTGAAGTGGAACCTGAAGAGGATTCAAATTATGACTGATTCTGTGACTGTTATGAGGTGGGTGAAGTCAACGCTGGAGGGCGATCAAAGAATATAGGTGACTGGAATGTCGGAAATCTTAGTGAAAAGAAGACTCTCCGTTTTTAAAGATTTAGTCGCGGAATTGAATTTGGTGGTTACTGTTTCTTTTGTTGCTTCTAGTTTGAACAAGGCCGATGCGATGACCAGAGTCGGAAAAAGGTGGTTAACGAGTAAAAGTAGAGTAAAGAAAACGGAACCTGGTTTGTTAAATAGTGGATTATGTGCTGTATCTGTTGATGTTCTTCATCAAGATCACCATTTCGGTGTCAATAGGACCTTACAGCTAGCAAGATTAGTGAGGAATGACGTGACTAAAGATGATGTCAAGCGATGTGAGAAATTGTGTCCAATGTCGTATGGTAGATCCTGCGCCCGCACGACACGAGACTGGAAATCTGAATGTTGACAAGAACTGGTTGCGATTATCAGTGGATACCACTCATTATCAGGGTCGATGCTACTTAACTGTGGTTGACTGTGGTCCTAGTCGCTTCGCAATCTGGAGACAAGTCGGCTCAGAGAACTCGAGAGACGTTGTAGACAACCTGGAGCAGATATTCACAGAACGAGGGCCTCCGTCAGAAATTTTGATCGATAACAGCAGGACTTTCAGATCCAGTCAACTCGAGAACTTATGTCGAAAATGGAATGTTCGACGAAGATTTCGTGCCGCTTATCGACCGTCGGGGAACGGCATTGTTGAACGGAACCACCGGACGATTAAGCGTGCTGCAGCAAGAACGGGAGGATCACCATTAGATGCGGTGTTTTACTATAATTTAGCCGTGCATGACGCTGGAAATCTGAGTATTTCACCGAGTTCATCTATTTACAATTATCAATGGAGGCATCCCCGATCTGAGCCGAAACTACTGGAAACTGACACCGCGTGTAGATATAGGGTTGGACAAAAGGTACTAGTTAAGCCTCCCAATGCTAGATGTACGTCTAAATGGATGAAAGGAAGAATCACAGGTATAATATCCGCAAACAATGTAGAAGTCGACGGGATGCCACGACATGTTCTAGATGTGCGTGCTGATGGCGAAAGTGATGCCACCTGTCGCGACACAATTGACAGAGATGCGCAGGCAGCGTGGAATACAGAAGCAAGATGCAGAGCCGTTGCGAGAAATTATGCCCCCCCCCCGAAAACAACACTTGGGGCCCCCATTGTGAATATTGAATGCATTTATTAGACATAATCACATAATACGTGAAGCAAAGGGGCCCCTCAACATTCGGCCCCCCCCGGCCGGGGGGTACGGGGGGCGGTTGCTACGGCTCTGCTGACTGGAGATCAACAATCTTGAGATTATCAGACATTCGTCGCCAATGTCGGATAGTTTCGGGACAAACTGCAGCGTCAACACTAGGATTGCTCTCTACCGATTTGTAGAGTTCACCAAAATCCATTACTGGTCTCACTTTGTCTTTATTTTCGTGAACGACGGCCATCAATGGAATTATCCCTTTCCTGTCACGCTAATTCTCACATCTTTTCAACCAGCCTTTCTCAATCCATGAACATATTTCATTTTCCATTCTCGCTGTCACCTGTTCCGATCTAGCGGTATGCAATGCAATGGTAAATGGTATGCAATCTGATTCTTAGTTACAGCAGGTTGATTGTTCTTCCAAAACCACTTGACCACCCATGAAATCCCATCAAATTCAGCAGAAAAATCGCTGTCGTTAATCTTAATTCGACCTCGTGAATGACTTGCCGGTCTTAATATTTTCTTCTCTCCCGTAGCACACTGCACAACCTTATGAATGTTCGACGTCGGCACCACAGACTCATTATTCATCACTTCTTCAAACACGATTTCCTCATTTCTCCATCTAAATCCCCCAGTAGCCCTGACAAAATCCATACCGGCAATCACATCCACACCAGGAATTAATCTACCCATAACGGTGCACTCTAGTTCAACGTTCCTTCCTCGAATGTCCAACGAAATTATTGTGCTTCCTAGAGACCATTCTCCCGTCAACGCCATATAACACTCCTGCTCTCACATGATACTTTGGCACAACCCAACACCCAACGACCGACTTTGTGCACTCAGTATCCAATAATACTCGAACTGGCTTTCTATTTACTGCAACAACAAGTATAGGTAGCGCCTCTATAGATGACTCGGAGGAACTTCCGGCGCAGAAACTCCTCCACTCACGTTTCCCGGAGCATTGGAACACATCCTGGCCATATGACCTTCTTTCTGACATGACCAGCAACTGATATTCGGTTTCAGCCTGCAGAATCTCATCATGTGTGGTCCACCACATCGGAAACAGCGCACGGACTGACTCGGGTTTTCTCGTTGTCTGGTTGCTTTACTGCCAGAAGCCATAGCTGCAGTTGAAGGACCCTGTAGTTCTGACTGTGAGCTCTGTGAGCTCTAAGACTGCGAGCTCGTTGCAATACATCAGACAATGGCAAACATTCAATTGTCATAGCACGCAGCTCACGCCATATAACTATTGGTAAACTGGTCACAAAGGCCCTCAGCAACAATACGTCTGATTCGATGCCAGCAAGTCGTGCCAGACGGCGAAGATCCGTTAGATAAACGTCGACAGGCTCATCTTTCCATACCCGCATTTTCAGCTCTTCATATGCCTGGAAACTGTTTATGGCAAATGCTGACAACTAAGCCGCCTCGATCTGTTCACGGTCTCTCTTTTCAGCATCGCCCAATTCCGAATAAACAGCATATGCGGGACCCTCGAGAAATAGAGGAATGATTTTCTCAACATCATCGATGCCTTTCAAGTCGGCCACCAACTTGATTTTTCCTAGCCATTGTGCGACGTCACCAGTTCCGTCAAAACACTGTACCACATCACCGAGCTTTATGTTGCCGCTCATGGCCGAAATAGCTTGAAATCCTTTTGCTCAGTTTTCGCTATATTTAATATAAAAATGAACAATGAATAGCGACAACTATCTCCTAATACAACAAATTACAGCGACAATCATTCCATACTCCACTCTCTTACTTCAGCCAACTAAACTCGCTCATATCGCGACATTGTTGATTGCTGGTTGCTATGACAACCATCATACACGCAGCAAATCCATGCATACAAATGAAACAAATATGAACGCACAAACAATTGGAAGCGATTAATTGAACAGTTAGCAATACAAGAAATAGTAAATACATATTTTATAACGTCATTTGAATAATCGGTTATTGCTTTCTTCATTATCTTTCATCTTCCTGACTGAAACTTATACTTTTTGAACTATCTTTCTCTCTCTAGATCTTTTGGTTAGCTTCCAGTACATGGGACCACCGCACAGGGTGGTAATAGTGCACTTGCGCTCTTCCCCTTGCTACTGGATTTGCCTGTAATTAATAATAATTACGAGCGAGCGATAGCGAGCGAGTTCATACTTGGTGTTACTAGAAAAATGAGTATGAGCGGCCCGCCGGCCGGCCGTGGTCACGCTTTTCAGAGGCTTATATCTCTGGAACCATAAGTCCGATTAACATGCATTTTTTTTTTGGGGTAGTCTCATCCTTCCTGCCGCGGATGAGACCAAGCCGAATTATGTCAGTGCCCACTGTGGCACGTGGCACGTCCCAAATACCCTCCTACTTTTTCGAAAAACACTTTTTACCCATTTTTCAGAGGCTTATATCTCTGGAACCATAAGTCTGATTAACATGCTTTTTTGTTGTTAGGTAGCCTCATCCTTTTTGCCGCGGATGAAACCAGGCCGAATCATGACAGTGCCCCATGTGGCACGTGGCACATCCCAAATGCCCTCCTACTTTTTCGAAAAACACTTTTTACCCGTTTTTCAGAGGCTTATATCTCTGGAACCATAAGTTTGATTAACATGCGTTTTTTTTGTTGGGTAGCCTCATCCTTCCTGCCGCGAATGAGACTATGCCGAATTATGTCAGTGCCCAGTGTGGCACGTGGCACGTCCCAAGTACCCTCCTACTTTTTCGAAAAACACTTTTTACCCGTTTTCCAGAGGCTTATATCTCTGGAACCATAAGTCCGATTAACATGCGTTTTTTGTGTTGGGTAGCCTCATGCTTTCTGCCGGGGATGAGACTAAACCCAATCATGTCAGTGCTCACTGTGGCACGTGGCACGTCCCGAATGCCCTCCTACTTTTTCTATAAAAAAATTTACCCGTTTTTCAGAGGCTTATATCTCTGGAACCATAGGTCCGATTAACATGCGTTTTTGTTTGTTGGGTAGCCCAATCCTTCCTGCCGCGAATGAGACTATGCGGAATCATGTCAATGCCCAGCGTGGCACGTGGCACGTGCCATATGCCCTCTTATAATTTAGCAGAAAACTTTGCCCATGCACGCAGACAAATGCATTTACGACAAAGTTTGATTACATATGACAACTTCGCGCTCGCTCGTTCATCGCCGAACACGGCGCCTTACTGGTAGTATTGTTTCATATATAATATATTCTTATTGTTCGTACTGCTTGGAGTTTGCTCACAAGCTATTTCGGCGACCAACTTGACCTTTGCCAACCACTGCGTGATTTCACCACTGCCGTCGTAGCAACGAATCATGTCACCAATCTTAACACTTGCAGACATTTTTGGCCGAAATCTCAAACGGTTAGTGCTCACTCCACTGACACTCTGTCTCTCCCTTGCTAGTGTAAAAACAAAATCTCGCCTGGGGTAACTCAGCAAAGAGAATCAAGGAACAAAGACCGGGCTTTACCCAGCAAGACACATCCCACACATATTTTGTGACCTTTGCAGTTCTGGCCGATCCGAAATCGAAGCAAAGACTGTTGAAACCTGCCACCCTGGTAGAGTATGCCTCCGCAGTTACCACCAGACGCGCAAACCTGACATTTTTCTCGCTCTTTGTTGACTGCCCTGCTGACTCTGTCGAAAATTTCGTCAGACACTGTGGCGTATTCGTGTATGTTCACTTCAGTTAATTTATACGCTTATTTAACTTTGTCTTATTGTGTTTTCCTAAATTTGCATTAACAAGTGTGTGATCAGAAATGTTTGTTGTTGTATAAATGTCGCGCATATGGTTCGTGTTTGTGCCTAGCGAGCGTCACTGTGAATTTGCATAGCGGCGCATATGTACACAGATGGTCTGTGGTTGCATGTGTGTTAGCATAGCGGCATATTCGCGGGGGCAATGCCCGATAGATGTTACCCCGCGCACGCATGGCAACGACCCCGATGAGTGAGTAGTCTTTGTCCTGTGGCACAGAATCACCACCGTGGGTCATGTGATCACGTTCACAGTGTTTGCTGGTGATATCGTGACTATCACGTGACTGGGGGATCGATAAAGCTGCCGGTTGACAGCAAGCGAGAACAGATGTGTATTGTCAACCGTGCGAATCGTGTGTCTCGTCTGAACTGTTCACTTGGTGAAATTCGGGTGTGAAGACGCTAGAACAAGGTGTGTATTTCTGCTGCTCACTCGTTCCTTGCCCGCTATTGCCCATTATTACACGCATATTATACCATTAGTTAGGCCGCGTTTATGTAGCACCGTTGCCGGCTGCGCATTGCCCCACTTGTGTTTTCCGTTGCGCGTGTCTGTATTTTGTATATTGCACTTGTATTTTTTATATAATTGTATTGTGTCATTGTGTTCTCGTGTGGTAAATACAACTAAAACTCTGATCGGTTATTGCTTGTGGCGAAATTAACCAGCCGCCCATAAGCGCTGACAGTGACGTGGTTAAAAACAGCAACCGGTGTCACAACAACACGAACCTCTCCCAAGACCAGCTCGAGTCGAGCTCGGCCTCTAATCTCCCGGCTGTTGATGATCCGGGTGGAATGCTGCGAGATAAGGGTTGGCGCCCGGCTTGAGCGCCGGCTGGCCGTCCTCTGTGGCTGGGATCATCGCCGCAGCAGCTTCCTCTGCTTCCACCCGGGTTTCGTTCGTCACATCGGCCTCCCTGTCGGAGCCGCTTCCGGCTCGGTCGGCTCCGCAGCATCTAGCGAGTCGGCTCGGCTCGGTCCTAACTCCGCAGCATCTAGGGAGTTCGCTAGATGCCGCGGAGTTCAGACGTTCCTCTGCTTCCACCCGGGTTTCGTTAGTCACATCGGCCCCCCTCCCGGAGCCGCTTCCGTTTTTTCTCGACGTTTCTGACACCAGTGCTCTGAACTCGGCCAGTTTCGACCAGTTCTCAGCGACGCTTGACTCTTGCTTGATCGCAGGACAGTAGCTTAGCCGCTGGATGACCTGGTTCCGGGCCGTGATCGTAGGGCTCATCATTGCCGCCATCACTTCACTCTTCAAGGCCAGCGAATACATATCTTGGTCGTCATGCATGCGTTTCCTGATGCTCAGGCCCCACGTCACAATCTGATTAGTGAACCCGACAGGCGGAGGTGTGGGAAACCAACCGGCCTCGTAGAACAGGATGCGTGTGTCACTTCCCTGCCATTTAAACGACAGGCCCATGTCCACAAGGCGTGTCTTCGAAGACACATAACTGATACCGTCGAGGCATTGACAAAGGCGCAAACGATCACTCAGGCCCCTCGCCCTTTCAGTCGACAATTGCTGCGCATCGATACTGGGTATGATCCACCGCAACCCGGCTTGACCAATTGCAGTCCCTCCGTACCATTGCCAGAGTGCACCGAGCTCTACATTGGCTCCGGGTTTGGCACTGGTAGTCACCTCGTCATGGACGTCTCGTCTGCGCCCAGTAAAAGTCCCGATCAGTCGCCGCCTGGCAGCGGTGCTCCAATAAAACCTGATGTACTGTGACTTGAGCAGGTGACGCAGAAAATTCGGCAGAGTAAACATGTCCCCGGTGCCTCTCATGATAATCGAAGCGACCTCATCCATCTTTTCGCTCGGCACTGAGGTTGGCACGGCGATTTCGTCGCGCAAGTTCGACATATCCTTGTAGTACTCCAATATCCCTCTCATCGCTCGCCCGCGCACGCATGAGTCCCTGAGGCCTGACTTCAGAACTCTCTGCAACAGATGGTCGTTTTCGTCATTGAAGACCTCGTACTTGATTATACGCGCCCCGGTGAGAATCTCCTCCAACGAGCCCCAAGTGCCCACGAGGACGGCTGGGTGCAACAGCGCCCTGCTCCGATCCAACGGCACGTGATCCAAGCTGCCCACCATCCGGCTACGAAGATAATGTTGCTCGGCTTCAGGTGAGATAGGCTCCGGATTTGAGCCAGGCAGCGACTTCAGGTACCAGAGAGGTGCATTTGTACTAGCCAGCACGAAAGCGCCCGACCCGTCCCGCGAGATGCTGTGGGGCCTGTGAGCCTCAGGTTGGGGGGCCCATCTCATCACGAGGGCCGTCTCGAGGACGGCAATCTCCGCCCAGTTGGTGGGATACTGGGGACGTCCGGTCAGCACCCGGGGTCGGAACCAGGCGTCGAATAGCTCTCTCTGGGTGACAGGGCACGTGGTTAGATCACGCCGTACCTGGTCTAATACCTCGTGGGAGTCGAGGGTCCTGACTCCGTTCTTTTGCTCACGTCCCGGGCCAGCTCTGTACACGATCGGGGACAGTGTCAACGTCCCCCATGCGACGTCACTGTGCACGCTAGAGACGACGATCAGCAGACGCCTGCACAGGTCCGGTCCAATCGCCACAAGGCCGGCCGTACTCAAGAAGGACTCATCGGCGAACCCGCCATCAGGTCCGCCTCGGTGGATTGAAAAAGTCTGCCTCCTGATGAACAGAGGGTACGGCAGTGCACTCGCAATCTGATTCGACCACATTCGGCCGCTGTCGGCACTGTCGGCCGACAGGAAGACGACCTTGAGGCCAGTGTCATTCAAGATCCAGGCATTGTCGAAGTCTACATCGTCACCGTTGACAGTAGGCAAACGCTCGCCGCGGAGCAGATCCATGACGCCCGAAAGCCCGACTACGCCCACCTGGAGTGTGCGGTCCGCGGACTCGATGTCCGCACAGTCGGGTGCCCAAGGTGCCCACGGGATGAAGGATTTCTCACCCCGGTTCTTCTCAGCGACTGCCCACGGCACGCCTGTCGGCTGAACGAAGGCGCTATCGATCTGTGTGGTATACAGAGCAGACTTGAGTGCCTTGCCGCGGTAGTCAGCCTCACAGTTCACCACGCTGTGGGCAAAAACACGAAGGTCTGACAAAATGAAACTTGACCCTTGGCCGGAAAGAATGTTAATGTACATGCTGCTCAACTCTATGGGAGCATCGTCCAGCTTCGAGATAAATCTGGTGGTGGTGTCGCTTTCGACTAGGCGGCCGTGATTAAAACAATAGTCGCCAACAACGCCGAGCCACACGGGCATGTCATGCAGCCAAGAGAAGGCTGAAGGAGTGGAAACCGCCGGCCCCTCCGCTCGGTCGGCGGAGCTGACTCTGACATACGGAGTTCCGGCCAACCCGAAGAATTCCGTCGCAACGTGCTCCTGTTGACGGCTGGTCACACCGGCGATGTCAGAGTTAGCCTCTTCACACGACCCCTCCAAGTCATTGGTGTTGTGAAAATTGTAGCCTGCGCCTTCCCAGAGGCTATCCTCGAGATCCGCCGCATATTGTCCAAGGTCCATGGTATCACAATACGGTTTCTGGGTCCCGTTTCCGTTCAGAGCGTGTTGTTCTTTGTTGTGGCTGCGCGCCTGAGCTGCTAGCCATCCATTGTCCAAACTGATGTCGGTTTCTGACGGGGACTCGAAACGTGTGCAGGCATCCTTCGCGCCCACGCAACTCAAGAGTCCCGCCATGAAGCAACAAGCGCAGCCGTTACTCCCGCTCAGTGTCGCCAAGAATGCCTGTTTGAGTTCCTCCGAGATGGAGGGGATGACTTTGGCAATCCTGGACACCGCGCGGGTAATCCCGGCAAGCGGCATCTCGCTCTTCGTCTCTGCACGCCCGGAAGAAGCGGCGGCGGTTTTTTGGCCTGCATGTGCAGGCATGCTTTCTGTCTCCACGAGAGAGGCGAGCGTCATGCTGACTGGGATGACCTCCCACAGTCGCACCCACCTCTCATCGTTCTTTACGTCGTCGTCTGTGACCTTCAGGACTTTGTCCTCCCGCAGCAGGGCGACCACTGAAGTCGCGAAGGCAGGGACAGTCCGCGGGCTGTCGAGGAAGGCCATAATTCTCATGTATTCTTGCTCAAATTTTAGCAAGCGAGCGTGAGCCGGGTCTCCGTCCAGTGTCCATACTGATAGGCGCGTCGTCACTGCCAATACACACAAGATAAGATAGATAGAGACAAGATACGCACAAGATAAGATAGATAGAGACAAGATACACACAAGATAATATATATAGAGACAAGATACACACAAGATAAGATAGATAGAGACAAGATACACACAAAATAAGACAGATAGAGACAAGATACACACAAGATAAGATAGATAGAGACAAGCTACACACAAGATAAGATAGATAGAGACAAGATAAACACAAGATAAGATAGATAGAGACAAGATACACACAAGATAAGATAGATAGAGACAAGATAAACACAAGATAAGATAGATAGAGACAAGATACACACAAGATAAGATAGATAGAGACAAGATACACACAAGATAAGCTAGATAGAGACAATATACACACAAGATAAGATAGATAGAGACAAGATACACACCAGATAAGATAGATAGAGACAAGATACACACAATATAAGATAGGTAGAGACAAGATACACACAATATAAGATAGATAGAGACAAGATACACACAATATAAGATAGAGACAAGATACACACAATATAAGATAGATATACACACACATAGAGATGGAGAGAGACACACACACACACACACAGACACACATACATAGACACACACACACACACACACATTCATACATATACTGAAACACAGACAAGTGTGGTTTCAATAAATTGATATACACAAACAGACAAAGATTGACAAAACACAAGATTGCAGAGCGCTGAATGATGGCTGGCAAATTATCTCACCGTCTCTGTACTCGTCTTTGACCAGAATATGAGCGTACTCGAGACCGGCGCCCTTCTTCGGGTCTTCGTTTCCCTGCAGTTTGGCGACCAGTGTTGTCTTGCCCGTCTGTGAGTCTCCCAGCAGCACCAGTTGTTTGCTGGACGGCAGCCGGTTCAAGTCGCCGCTGACAACCTCGCTCAGTATGGAAGACCTGCGTCGCATGCAAACACAAACAAACACACTATTCAAATTCCGCTAAATCATCCTTCGTTCCATTTTCACCGTGTGCTTTTCTTTTCTAATGCTACTGCTCTTATCGCTCTGGCTGAATCTGGTGGCGCCCAAGTAGCGGAATTGTGATATTATTATATTACTCTGATAGTGCCAAAGTATAATAATTTCATCATAGTGTGGACACAATGCGACAGTCATACCGTAAGTGTCATAAGCGCTTCGTGTCTGTCTCAAAAAACAAACAAATTAGCAAGTAATACGAATAGATAAATGTCAAACTGCAATGTGCGGATATACATTTGTGCACCAATTTGCATAACAGTTAACAACAGCAATGTGGTTTCGGAAAAATTACGGTGATGAAACAGAAGACATTATAGATGAAATATAGCAGCAAAAAACGTTCAATAATAAAATAGTTCACTAACATTTTAATTATCAGTTTAAACTTCCGGTAAATATACACCCTACTTCACATTCAGCTTCGCTGACGAGCAAAGGGTGGAAATCTTGTACCCACCATATACCAGGCTCTCCAGCATTGCCCTTTTGGTCGGATTTATCTTGAACCAACGAAATTGAAGAATATTTCCTGTTCTCGAATCCCATTTCTTATAAAAATTGCACAATAAACCAAACAGCAGCAGAAACAAACAGCCAGTGCTTCGCAACTGTCAATAATGCGCCAATTCGGCCACGCTGCCAAATAAACTTGGCCCAAATACAATAAGACCAACAGTTGAATATTATCAACATTAGTCCTAAAAGCAAATTTCTTCAGATGCGCAGTAAAGCAGAAAATTGCGCTATAAAAATAAACAATGTAGAATAGGCACATGAGTAAGATATCAACACAAGAGAAAACAGATTTACGCTAATTTTTCCTAGATGCAGTTTATGATTTTGTTGCTGTTTGGAACCTTTCAAAACCATAAAGATGCAGTGCGTTTGAGCAGTACGATCTGTTTAAATACTGTCCGTTTTATTTGTGTTATGTCAAGCGGATGAATCATGGCGCTTGCGCCCTTCCCATTTCAAGTTCAACATTGATTCTAGCAATAATAATAATAATTAAGTAGAACTGCAGCTTTGTCTGGCCGCAAACCAGATCCAAAGCTGCATACCCCCAATTCGGCCTTGATATCCTAAACCAACTACACATTTTGGACAGATTACATCCGCGGCATGAGGCCGAATCCGCGGGATGAGGCCGGCGGGGGGATATGACTGTCTCTTTTAATTTCTTTTGGTTTTTCCTTCTTCGAAGATTTATTTTGAAGATTGTTGTGAATGCGAGATGCGAGCTGCTGCCGACAAAACAAAAATCGACGGCGGCAGCGTTTGGCGGAAAACGGGAACGACGAAAAATCCATCGACAAACAAACAAAAAAAGTCCTCAAACAGACACAAATGGCCTCATTGACCAAGTTTCATCAAAATCGGTCAAGTGGTTTAGGAGGAGATAGGGTAAACAGACACAAATGACCTCAATGACCTGGAAAATGACCTCGGAGGTCAACAAAATCTTACCTTCTTGCATCCATTTTACCCCTATGGACCAAGTTTCATCAAAATCGGTCCAGTGGTTTAGGAGGAGATAGGGTACAAACAGACATTTAGACAATTTGCAATCAGTGCAGTGGAAAAAAATTACCATCAATTCGGCCCTTCGGACCGAATTGGATAATAGAACTTGAGCTATGTAGAGTGAATTTAAAGGATTGCATAGGAACGTATATGTATATTTTAGTTTATTTAACAATGCTAATTAATGCAATACTTCAAAATAATATACAATTATTGTACTTACTGGGTGAAATGTCACGACAAATTAAGAATTAGCCGTCTCAAAATCGTTAGCTGTCCAAAAAGGTAGAAAGGAAGCGAACTATTCCGCAATGGCCCTAAACAACAGATTTTGAAACTAACCGTCAGTTGGAAAATTGAGCAGAAAGCCAAGAATACAAAATATTTCCAAATATGTATTCCATATTTCTATTGTGTTTTTCAATATGTGAAAAATTATTGGTTTGTCATAGTTAAGCCCAATTATTATTATTGTAGCATAATAACTGTGGTGTATAGCAACCGACGAAGCGTTGCCATGGTAACCAGCTACAAACGCACGGGGAATAGCAAGGCTTAAAATAAAATAAAAACCTGGCAAGCCGCTGACAGAACAAAAAGCACAATGATGGAAATATTTCTCAATATGAATGTAATATTACGATCGGATATCAAAATCGGTCCAGTGGTTTAGGAGGAGATAGGGTACAAACAGACATTTAGAAAATTTGCAATCAGTGCAGGGCAAAAAAACCATCAATTCGGCCCTTCGGGCCGAATTGGATAATCGTAATAATCATGAAAAATTCGCCAGCTATAGCACACAAGTCAATAAACCAGGATGATAACGAAGTTGTATTGCTACGGTAATCCACATTGCGCACACACACAAAACACATCCACGTCATATTCAGACAGGTCTCATAATGAATTGACACTGGAAAATATGCGTGTCCAACGCCAAAAATCAAAATAGCAAGCCCGAAGATGGCAAAGATCAAACGATATCTCGTTACAAACAGCCCTGACAAAACCACACAGAAATAAGATAAATAAAATAAATAGAGGGAGAAATAAGATAGCACAAAAAAATATCTGCACTCACGTGCTACAACTAATCAAGCATCCTCCAACGCAGGAAAATCGCAAAAAATGCAACACTAATTAAATGTCCCATAGCCAATAAATTTTATCAAACATTCAACAGCATAATCCATCTGGGAAAAAACCAACCGCTTCACGAATAATTCGTTAACAAATGACTTACAAACGCGCACACACACACACACACATACATACACGTAGATACAAGCGTACATGCAGTTGCCAAGGAGGTTTACGAGGGCATAGCTAGACAATTATCATATGGAAATATGTTTGAGTTTGTCCAGTATGACAGTGTTGGGGTCTGAGGGGGGAGATATGAGGGAGGGGGTTGTGGGGGTGTCACTAGGCTTGCTCGCAGGAACGTCATCTGTTTCAGTGACGATGTCCGTCTGAGAGATCGACTGACATTGTAGCTACACACACACACAAGCATACAAATTCATACACACACATTTTCAGCCAACATTGACAAATTAGTACGGAAAACCAGCTGGAAAAAACAATTATAAAAGCATGCATAATTTGCTGTGGCACTTGCGATTTCAGTTTGTTCTCTTAAGCGTGCACAACAGCCTAATTAGACAGTAAATTTCCATAGCCGATATGTTGTCGCAGTTTAATTGAATGACTGAGTGAGTGAGCGAGCGAGATTTGCACCTGTGATTGCTGGAGCTGATGTTGCGTGGACGACAGCAGAGCAGCGTATTCCAGCTGAGCCTGCCGTGTCAGCGCCAACATCTGCTTGAAGTTCTCCTGCAAATTAACACACACACAAAAACACAAGCATCAAAAACACACAGACCAGAATCACGCACATTTCCAAATATTATATACTAACTGGGCATGACAAATAATGAAAATAAAATGTCAAAACTTTGATATACCTAGCTGACGCTCTCTGGTACTTTGACCACGCCCCTAACATCTTGACCACGCCTCCTAACCTTTGACCACGCCCCTAGCATCTGGACCACACCTCCTAACATCGTAATAACGTCTCCTAGCGTCTTAACCACGCCCCTAGCATCTTGACCACACCTCCTAACATCGTAATAACGCCCCTTTGTGTCTTGACCACGCCCCATGGCATATTGACCACGCCCCCTGTAATATTGACCACGCCCCTGGTTGGCTGGCAGTCTCACCTCGCTGCCCTGATAGTCTAGCACGCCGACACAGCTGACGGGCACCGGTTTGTGACAGCATTTGCCGAGAGGACGTCGTCTCAGAGCCACCACCACCGGCACACCACCATCTCCAGCCAGTGTCAACAATGTTTGCACCATACTGTTAAGACCGCCTGGCCACACATATACATACACAAATACACATACACGCAAGCACACATACACACACACACAATCAAACACACATACATAACCACACATACACACACACACATTTTCATGAGCCAACACGTGACATACACAAATACACTCACACATATATACACACATATATATTTGTTTGGTGCCCGAAAAGCACATACATGTACACATATATATACTCTCATTCAGACAAACGAGATTAAACTGGATTGCCGCTTTGCAGTTTTCAATCTTCTTCTTTTTCGTCTCGATCGCTCGTGCGAGTTTTTGATGATCGCTGTTGAGCTTGTGCAGTAATTCGCCGATGTGTAACGTTTCGGAGCAGCCGGTCTCCATCCTCAGACAATGTGGTCAACTAAATGCCGTTTGTTTGTTGTCGATTGTGTGTTTATATAGGACGTCAATTGTATGTGTTATTTTCACTCCTCTGGCGAAGCGCCTGAACGCAATTTTGCAGCAGTATGCACCGTGTGAACACAGCATCAGCAGTGCACACGACTTTCTGGAATTGCTGCGCGCGCAAGACTTAGCTGACGGTGATATCATCGCATCTTTGGATGTTGAAAACTTGTTCACCAACGTGCCTGTCGACAAAACCATAATCGACCTTATAATGGATCGTGTGTACCGCTGTGAAGAGACAACACCTTTGAAGGTGAGAGAGGATGTTTTGCGTGCACTGCTGAGTATATGCACGAAAGAGGCCCCATTCACCTGTCCAAGCGGCCAATTATACCAACAGATTGACGGAGTGGCTATGGGCAGCCCGCTCGGCGTTTCGTTCGCAAACTTCTTCATGGGTTCCGCTGAAGCTAAAGTACACTCGTCGAACAAGCCAGCCACCTACTGCCGATACATCGACGACATTTTCATCCGAGTGAAGTCATCTGACGAAATTGACACTCTCAAGCGTGCTTTCGAAGAAGAAACGTCACTAAAATTCACGCACGAGAACGCACTCGACGGTCGGCTGGCATTTCTCGATGTGCTAGTACAGCTGAATAGTGGAGAGTTTAGCACAAACGTATACACCAAGCCGACAAATCTGGGACTGTGTCTGAATGGCATTAATGAATGTCCAACAAGATATCTGCGATCCACAATCAGCGCATACATCCGTCGGGCACTGACACACTGCTTAAGCTGGGCTTCAACGCACTAAGAGCTCGAGCGTGTCACACAGGTGCTGCTCAACAACGGCTATCCGAACGAGCAAATTTCAGACGTGATTGCTGCAGCGCTGAACAAGCATTTCGAGAACAACTCTTTGAGCGACGCACAGCAGCATATCACCTTGTACTACAGAAACTTTATGTCTTCTGCGCACAAAGTCGACGAACGCGTCATGAAGGAGATTGTTGAGAAGAATGTGAGACCCACTGAATCAGAAAAAAGGTGAAATTGATAATTTATTTTTGTTCACAAAAAACATCAAATCTGATATTGCGCAACAAAGCATGCAATGACAGGCCAGACAAGCTGCAGCGACATCATGTTGTCTACCGGTACACCTGTGAAAACGATGAGGGGTGTGGACCTCATTCCTACATCGGGATGACAACAACAACGCTGTCGCGCCGTTTGACCTGCCATCTCAGCAACGGCGCTATCAAAAACCACAATGCATCGGCGCATAACACAAAGATTAGTCGAGAAGAAATAGTGGCAAGAACAGATATATTGGCGCACGAAACGGACAACAGGCGCTTGAAACTTTTGGAAGCGATTTACATAACAACAATGCGCCCAAAAATCAACGTGCAATTGGAGGAAAATAGTGTTCTCCCCACCCAAAGACCCCCATCAAGCAGTGAGCTGGACGCGCCCATGTGCGAGGTGCCACAAACGGCGGCGCGCAGTAGCGTGAGCCATAGGTGTCATCGACCATATGTGCGAATTTCGCACACCGCGCGCATACACGAGGCGTGAAAATAACACATACAATTGACGACCTATATAAACACACACTCGACAACAAACAAACGGCATTTAGTTGACCACATTGTCTGAGGATGGAGACCGGCTGCTCCGAAACGTTACACATCGGCGAATTACTGCACAAGCTCAACAGCGATCATCAAAAACTCGCACGAGCGATCGAGACGACAAAGAAGAAGATTGAAAACTGCAAAGCGGCAATCCAGTTTGATCTCGTTTGTCTGAATGAGAATATTCTTCCAGGCTACACCAATATCAAACATATATATACATACACGCATATACACACACATGCATATAACACATTTTTATGAGCCGACCATGTGCAAATGCTAAACCCATACATGCAGCCAATAAATAACATGCCCTATAAATACATATGAATATGTATTTATAGGACCATACGTGTGAAATGTGTTTATATGTGTCGTCTTTTACATAAATGTCACACATTATAGGTCATATAAATACATATTTATATGTATTTATGGGACATATAAATTCATATTTATATGTATTTATGGGACCTATAAATACATATAAATATGTATTTATAGGACGCGATGTATATTATTTAAGAAACCATGGCGCTGCTAACCTTCAGGTGCGACGTTCTCGATATTCGGCGCAAGAATGACGCACTTGAGTTTGTTGAGCGATAGTCGCTTAATCACCTCCTTGAGGCCAAAAACCAACCGTCGCCGCGATCTGTGATAGTGAAAAAAAAAATATGTATGCAACAAAATATTGCAAAAGGAAAAAAAAGGTTCTGTAAAAGAAATTCGACAAATCCGGCATATCCTTGGAGAATATATGGAAAAAACAAATTTTCTGAATTTAATTTTCATTATTTATTATTATGTATTATTAATTATATTTATTTAAGTTGCAGTTTAAACATAGCAGATGTGTTTCACGGTCTAGGCTAAATGTGTAAGGATTCAAGAACATTAAAAACGCTAATTTATAAAAAACGCACAAGTTTCTATATTTTTTATAGATTTTAGGTTAGGTTAGGTTAAGCGTTCTAATGTAATGTGCTGCATTTGCAGGAGGCGAGTGACTGGAAGAACTTGGTTAAATCAAATTATCTCAATCGAATGTTCTTGAATCCTGACACATTTAGCGTCCACCTTTGTTTCGCACCTGGCCTTGATTGGATCGCGCAAATACTGGCGCTCCTGGAAGCGACACAAGTCTTGCAGCAGAACGGTGACAACAGCGTTGATCTCGGCACGTGGCATTTGCTCGCAGTAACTGCCATAAACGAACACAAGCGAGTGTAATTTTACCTGGCAGCTCTTGTTTAGTGTTTGAGAAAAACAACACACACACACACATACATACAGAACTACTGTTGTAAAAATGACGAGGAATGGATTAAAAGAAAGGTCCAGAAACATCGCGATACATTTAATATATAATACAAAAAAGAAACAATTGGATATAAACAGATGTAAAAAACAACGGACTATGAAAATAAAAAATTGAGTTGAAATTTTCTTATTTTTATTACACGTATCCTTAACATTCTTATTATTCATGTATTTTATATATTACAATTATCAGTGATAGGCAAGGTATAGGATAATTTTCACAAATTTACAGTTCTTATATTATATTTATAAGTTCTAGTATAAGTATGAATTATATTTAAAAGCTAAATTATAAGCTAATAGTTCTTGAATTTATTATAATTATAAATTCCCATCCAACACCTGTGCAAAGCGTGTTCGCGCAGTTGCAAACGCCACTTACTCTCTGAATTTGTTGGAGTGTAGCAGCGATTTGGCGTTGATGTGAGTGTCGGACTGATTTTCAGCATCGAGACACTGTGTTGAATCAATCTCCTCGTCTTTTGCCTTGCTAGTAGGAATGTTTTTGTCGTCTGTGACGTTTCCGACGCACACCGCTTCTGTATCGATATTGTTCACCGCTGAATTTTCACCGCCCATGTTCGCCACGCATTTTTCTTCCGCTCTCAAGCTCGCATCTGCTTGGTGGAGATCGGTGGTACATGTCTCATTGTCTTCACTGAAATGTCCTTGCTTTATGTCAACACTGACAGCAAACTGCTCTTTACCGTAGACATTCGTGGCGCAATAATCCCCCGTGTCGACATTACCGACGCATGTATCTTTGCTGTAGACATTAGTGACGCACGCATCTTCCTCTTCGACATTTAAGACAATTTTGTCCTCTGTGTTGGCATCAATGGCGCATAGATCTTCATTGTCGACACAAGTGACGCATTTAACGTCAGTTTCGACATTAGTGGCGCGCGTTGGTTCACTGTCGACGTTAGTGAAGTTTTCCTCCCTGTTATCGGCATTTCTGCGAGTGCTCTGTGAATGAGTCGGCTCAGGCGAATATTTATCAGCGGAGCAAGTTTCGCTGGCAGCAGAACAGTCCGGAAAGTCTGTGATTGCCTCAGAACAACCTTCCGTCGCTCCTCCGTCAGAGTTCAAGCAAGCCCCTGCTGACAATGCACCGTCCGCCGGCTTCTCGACATCATCAGCTCCCGACACGACCGGCGAGGAGTTGCCGCCGTTTTTGGCAGCAATGATCGCAGCTCGTTCGGCTCGGGCACGCAGAACTAGTCGTTTCAGTCGCGTGGGCTTCTTGGCGCGCGGCTGCTCGCGCGTTTTGCCGCGTCGCGGCAGCACACGCCCCTGCAGTCTGCGATCAATGCGCGCGCGCCGCTGAGCACTGCGCACCTCGGCATTCAGGGTAGATGCCGTAATACCGCCGACTCGGCCGTCCTCAGCTCCGTCCTGGACACTGGAGTTCTTCAAGCAAACACAAACATACAAATTAATAGAGACTACCGTAAATGCTCTTTTTATCCGACATGCCGGATTATTTTTCGACTGCCCTGCGTATAGTGCCGGATTATAAGAACCTGCCGGATTATTAGAGCCTGTCGGAATAGTTTTGGTCACTCCGCACGGTAGGATTGCGCAAAAACTGCAACACAAATATAGTGCACTGATAACAGGGACGAGAGAAGCGAGAGAAGACGATGATTTCTGCTTTGATTAATGAGTGCCGGTTTATAAGAGGATTGCTAAATAAACTGTTGCTGAACTATAACTAAAATCGTGGTTGCAGTTTCAATAAGCCTTTCCAGGAAGTGCCGGATTATTTTTAAACTCATACCTGAGGGTGCCGGATAATTAGAGACTGTCGGATAAATAGAGCATTTATGGTTTATTGCAGGCAAGCATTTATTTATGACGTTTGCGCTCCCATTTCATTTTGTTCAATGATTTATATATTTACAATAATGAGAATAAGAATAACAGTGAATCAATGAATTTACGGATGAAATTGCAACGCTATGTTTGTGGATAGAAATAGTTCATACTGACTGAAAACTAACAATAGACATAGAATAGACAATAGACATAGAATATCTGATGATAACAAGGAAACGGTAGAATGATTGAGATAGCGTGTAGCGATGCATTTACCGACTTTTTGATGAGCGAACTCAAATCGAGCTCGATACGTGACCCGGCCTGTTGTTTCTTGGTCTTGGCTGCGCTGCTAGCTGGAGTGCAGGCGGTCGCCGAACTGACTGGATCCGGAGTGGAGCTGATGACGAGCGGTTCCAGCAGCCGAGGAACTTCCAGCAATGTGCGGCAGTAGGACTTGCATGCAGCCGCCTCCGCCGACGAGCCGCCAACGTCTGGATGATCGGCCGCAGTTTCGGGCGAGGAGAACCCCACGCCCAATTCCGGATACTGGTCACGAGAGGTTAAATCGGACGGCGGCTGGTGTCCGTTGGGGTTCTGGCGGCGTCTGGTGTGACGACGACATCGGTCGATGAAGCGAGAAGAGACCAGTTGGATGTGCGTGTCGCGAGAGGCACATAGTCTCTGTTGGAGCACCCGATGTTCCCTCTTGAGCTGTTGAGAAGCAGCGCGCTGCTGCCGAGTGCGACTCGTTCCATCCGGCTTGCTGTTCGAAGCCGATTTCAAATGACTGCGTCCATCGAACGTCACTCTCGAAGATAGGTCAGCAACTGGAAGACCTTCAGTGGGCATCAAGTGTTGTTCCATGATGTCTGAACCAGAAGACTGACCCTGGTCGAGTGTCAAATACCGCCGACTCTGAAACCAGGCATCGTTTTTGTGATTCTCACCGGATTTCTGCTCCCTACACCGACCATGCTCCTCTGGGCATGAAATTCTACCACAATCACCCTGATTTGCGATGTCACCTTTGCGCCCGAGTCCGTCAGCGTCTTTTGCGGCCCTATCGTCCAGCGGCTGGACGGGTTCCGTCGATCTAGAAAGATAATCCGCTGAGGGTCCATCACCCGACCCAGTTGGTTCACCGTGCGCGCCGCTTTCGCACTCGAGAATCGGAAAATCAACAGCCGACGATAGAGAAATGGCAAATTTGGGCAAAATACGCCCGCTCAACCTGCCAGTGCCTTTGGCGACCGCTCTACTGACACCGGCACTGGCATCACCGCGGCTTTCATCCGACTGACGACTTCGCTGCCTGGATCTCTCTGGCTTCCAGCCGCACTCCACAGTCGTGGTGTTTATCTGAGACAATCGTGACGCGGCATACAGCCGTTGCCGACGTATTTCGAGGGCTCGGTGAGCCGAAACAACCACACTCCACTTGGAGTCTGCGTGCACCGACCTGCTGGTGTTGTTTCGTCTTCTATTGGCGTGATTCAGTTTGCGTCGAGCGCCAGGATTTTTGCTTGTGGATTCTGGTCGGCTCGATGCAGCATCTTGGTCCAAGCGGACGGCGGGCGAGCTTGGCGCTTGGCATTTCTTACTGACTGTGATCCATCCCGTGTCGTCATCCATCACGCGAGAAGCGCATGCCATTCTCGGTTGGATGCTAACAACGTCTGCAGCAAAGATAGGCGTTAAACGCTGCTGAAATAATCAGCACCAAAAATGTCACTGAGAATTACAAATAAATATGCGAACTCAGACAAAAACTCACACACGCCATTGAAATAATGCTGATTTACACACACTCTGTTAGTCATTCGTATAGAGTTTCAAGAATATGAACACAGTATTTATTAGAGTACAATCAACATTGCAACGCATGACACAACGATTGCTAGCAACAACGCACGCCCTTCAATGCTCGCTTTCATGTTGAAGAAAAACAAATTCGACAATCATATAGGTGGTTAATGTTAAATTTGACTGCAGCAAGGAACGTTAATGTAGCGAAACAGAAAACTATAACTGTAAAACTACACATAGGCGCGCGTGGGCATTACTGGCCCACTTCGACAACATTTCGAACACGACTGAAACACGACCCCTCACGACTCGCATCGTGACATACCAGAGCACACACGCACACATGCCTCACTCGCACCGCCACAACCAATCAGCGGCGAGCCGGTCACTCACTCGCCGCCGCGGGGTGACGCGACAAACAAATATTAGCTAGCGCATAATACACAATTAAACCATACACGATCACACAGACACACTAACACCTTCACGCACTCAGACACAAACTCACACATAAACACTCTATCACTGAACGCGATCACACTACAGTTAATTTTGGCAAAAACCCATATTGCCCAGAAGGCGTTTTATAAGCGTGGCGCACATTGTAGGTCACAGCTGATATGCTCAACCAAGCCCGAAGGGCATAAACAAAGCCTCATACAAAATATTGTTGTTGTTGTGAATGGTTACTGCATATAGCACAGGTTAGACTCAAATGAAGATGGCATACAAAATATACGCACTGGCTGAATATTTATAAGCGCAGAGCGTCGTAAAAACAGCATAACCCTACAAGATCAAGCAGTGTTTTCTTGACGAGATGCTACATAAACAAAACTCTCAAATTCACAAAGTCACGCACAGACACAAACCTCAGAAAAACACTACCAAAACTCATACAGTCAGACAAAACAATAATAATAGATTCATACGATGTTGTTTTTCATACATATCATCGATGTTGCCAAATTTAGACTAACTCTTGGAAAAAGACGAATATTGGCACAAATGAAGCGTTTTCTCATCCTAAATCTGTCGCTCAAAAATGTTGTTTCAACTGCTATCAAAATTATATTATCAATCATTTAGAATCATTAAAAAATGATGAAAACCTTTATATAGATTTAGTATATACTATTTGTTCATACTACTGATCCATACCCATCATTTCATCTTGAAGAGGCACTTCAGACAATTCTTCAGACAACGTATATTCGATTATTTCACAGTGCAAACGCGGTGATGATGATAATGTACAAGTGAAAACGATAATGAAAACAAGTGTAAAAACAAAAAACAGCAAAAAAAGACGCAGTTAAAATCACATATCCCCCACATCATACACACTCACACACACGCAAAATAACTTCAGGAACATAATTTGATTGTTAATCAGACGCAATGTTGATGAATGCACTTGTAGTCTTTATATTTTATAACGTCATTTGATTAATAGTTTAATTCTTTTCTGCTTCTTTCTTCATTATCTTTCATCTTCCTGACTGAAACTTATACTTTTTGAACTATCTTTCTCTCTCTAAATCTTTTGGTTAGCTTCCAGGGTACATGGGGCCACCGCTGGGTGGTAATAGTGCACTTGCACTCTTCCCCTTGCTACTGGATTTGCCTGTAATTAATAATAATAAATAATAATAATAAAACCGGCCATTACTTCGAGAAAGTACTGGAATATTTCACTGTTTGAACGCTGATTGGCTGATATTTTCGGCAGTTGGGAGTTGGGAGAGTCGTAGGGTGGTAAAGGGGGCGGGACATACCCCCCCACCACCATCACCCCACTCACAAACACTGGGGCATGTTCGTGGCCAGTACCAGTTGCTGATAGAACAACTGAATCCACAAGGGCATATGCACACACACAAACAACGGCCATTGGTCGCAGCCAAACAGCACGGCCTCGTTGAGAGACTCAGTCAACAGCGCCATCTGGTGTTGGTTGGAGGAACTAGCAGAGGCGGCGGCAATTGACAGAAGTGATTGCATAAACAATGGATGAATGACAAACAACAGCAGCCAACTGATACAGCGACCAACACGCCATCTGCAACACACATAGTCACATACACACACACACACACACAAGCATATTTCTAGTGCAGGGGTCTTCAACCCGCGACTCTTCAGAGCTGCCAAGTGGCTCCCTGGAGATGCTTCAAAAATGTTTGAAAATGGAAAAAGATGGAGGAGGGAAATATATTTTTTTATTTAATATAGTGTAGTGTCGCAGCACTGAGCTATGTTATATACACACCCAAGTGAACCAACTATATAATACAGTATATGTTGCCTTCATTATACGGTTGATACAAAGTTATTAATTTTCTGCAGCTCCAGACATATTTTTGTTTTTTGCTTTTCGTCCAATATGCCTGTTTCAACCTGTTTGTGTCGCCGACGCCTGTTCTAGCTGCACTCATCCAAAGCAGATCGCAGAGCTAACACATAACATACAATACGACACAATTTCCAGATATACAGAATCCATTCATGCCCGTTCACAACTCAACACAAAATACACACACACACACACATAGCCATACACACACTCACACGTCTCATGTACTTACATGCAGTCATACAGACACACACACACAAACACACTTTCATGCAAATATACTGTATTATATATTAAAATATTAATAGTATTTTAATTTTTCTGGCTAATTGGAATTCGCTAGGGAGTTGATTTAAAACACTCGGAATTTGGGAATGTTTCTGAATTGTTCTTGTTCAGTAATTAACAATATAAAAAACACACACAAGCTATTTCGGCGCCAATTGACAATTATTTGTCGAAAAATGTATGATAAATATATTTAGTAGAGACACACCTATGCGAGAAGTTTGTGCAGAGAAACATGACAGCGGGCGTGTGGAGAAGGGCGGTGAAGACGGCCAGGGAGATATTGAACAAGGCTGTGGTGAAAGTGACCACGCTCAAACAGGCCAGACTGACACAACGACATAGCGCCACGTATTGACTCAAATCTCGACCAGCCACCACAATCCACCTACCACACACAGACAGACACACACACATATATACACACACACACATATATACACACATACACATATATATACACACACAGACACATACACACGCACACATATATATACATACACACACATACACTCACACTCACATACACACACACACGTGTAAATCAGCATGTCAACGTGTATTTGTATGTGTGAGTGTGTTTGTGTACTATATATAGCATTTGCAGAGATAAAACCCAAGATAATATTTTAAAAAAATGAAACAGAAAATATATAAGTGTGTAAAAATAAAAATAGAAAATGTAGCATTATTGTTAAAAAGAGTTGAAACTTGTGAAAAATATATTCAATTTCATTAGGATTTTTTGTTGTTGAAAACCTTTTTGATTTGTAAAATGTTCTAGTTATGCAACTGGAAAAATCAAGTGATTATATCAATTCTCAATAAGCTTTGAGCCAAGGCAATCAAACCTTGTGTGATCACATCTATATAAAATATTTAAACCGCTCAAATGAGGAACAGAGGAGAAATTGACTTATAATCTCTCTCTCTCTTTTTCAGAAACACACATACTCTCAGAACGACACAGATATCCGCAAAATGCACCTGGTTAATAGCCACGCTAGTAGAGCTGACGCCAGAGCGTCAACAAACAGCACAAGACACACAAACTCTTGTAGATATGCCGCACGGCCAGCGCTCAGCAGACGAACAGTGTGAGGAGTGGCAATATAGCACAGCGCAGCAAGACCACACGATATCAGCATAACAGACAACAAGGCAGACAACCAGCCAGCCTCGGTTGTGAAGTTGTCCGATTCGGACCGCTGAGAAACAAATGTTTGAATAATTGAGTGTCTATTGTATAAAGAAAAAGTGTTAATCATGTGAATTTTGACAGATGTAAAAGATATGTTATTTATTTTACTTCACATATGGATTCATGTGGAATAACTGGACAAATAGACACACACACTCTCTCACACACACAAATACGCACACACAAACACATACACACACATACGCACACATAAACACATACACACACACACACACACACACACACACAACACAGTTACCTCATCGTGATCAGTTGAATGGGAATCTTGCGGTTTCGACTCGGACATCACAGCGGTGGAGGTGTTGGATGTGGTGGAGGTGTTGGAGGTGTTGGATGTGTTGGAGGTGTATGTGATCCAGCACACCAGTGTCTTCACCACCATTGCCGAGGCCATTAGTGAGAAGGCGGGCAAGTAAACGCCTATATATATAACAAACACACACACACACACACATACACAAATCAACGTCTGCCAACCGTAGACACACACACACACACACACATAAATAAGTGTATAGAGTAACGCACAGTCGGTTCTTGAAGCAGACAAAAGTAAAGTAAACTAATAGTAAAGTTATCATGATGCCGTTCTCTGCTGTTATACAATACTGCTAGAAAACAATGTGAACTACTTATCAATTAGCTACTGCCGACTGGTAGATGGTGACTCATGAGTAACTGTCAAGTAGCTGTGTTTATTGAGTCACTATTGAGTGTCAATTAGTTACCTATTGAGTTAATGTTGGATAAAAATTGAGTACTTAATGAGTATTAATTGAGTACCCATCGAGTAACTTGTACTTGTTGAGTAAGTATTGAGTATCAGTTGAGAAACTATTGAGTATCAGTAGAGTAACCATTGAGTAACCATTTATTATCAATTGAGTAACCATTGAGTATCAGTTGAGTAACTATTGAGTATCAGTAGAGTAACGATTGAGTATCAGTTGAGTACCTATTGAGTATCAGTTGAGTAACTATTGAGTAACCAGGAAGTATCAGTTGAGTAACTATTGAGTAACCATTGAGTATCAGTTGAGTAACTATTGAGTAACCATTGAGTATCAGTTGAGTAACTATTGAGTAACCAGGAAGTATCAGTTGAGTAACTATTGAGTGACCAGGAAGTATCAGTTGAGTAACTATTGAGTATCAGTTGAGTAACTATTGAGTATCAGTTGAGCAACTATTGAGTATCAGTTGAGTAACTATTGATTACCAATTGAGTAACCATTGAGTATCAGTTGAGTAACTATTGAGTAACCATTGAGTATCAGTTGAGTACCTATTGAGTATCAGTTGAGTAACTATTGATTACCAATTGAGTAACCATTGAGTATCAGTTGAGTAACTATTGAGTATCAATTGAGTAACTATTGAGTACCAATTTAGTAACTATTCAGTATCAGTTGAGTAACTATTGAGTATCAGTTGAGTAACTAATGAGTATCTATTGAGTAACTATAGAGTATCAATTGAGTAACAATTGAGTATCAGTTGAGTAACTATTGAGTATCAATTGAGTATCAATTGAGTAACTATTGAGTACCAATTGAGTAACCATTGAGTATCAATTGAGTAACTATTGAGTATCAGTTGAGTAACTATTGAGTATCCCTTGAGTAACTATTGAGTATCAGTTGAGTATCAATTGAGTATCAGTCGAGTAACTAATGAGTATCAGTTGAGTAACTATTGAGTATCAGTTGAGTAACTATTGAGTATCAATTGAGTAACTATTAAGTATCAATTGAGTAACTATTGAGTATCAATTGAGTAACTATTGAGTATCAATTGAGTAACCAGGGAGTATCAATTAAGTAACTATTGAGTATCAATTGAGTAACTATTGAGTATCAATTGAGTAACCAGGGAGTATCATTTGGGTAAGTATTGAATTTCAGTTGAGTACCAATTGAGTATCAATTGAGTATCAGTTGAGTACCTATTGAGTATCAATTGAGTAACCAGGGAGTATCATTTGGGTAAGTATTGAATTTCAGTTGAGTATCAATTGAGTAACCATTGAGTATCAATTGAGTATCAATTGAGTAACCATTGAGTATCAGTTGAGTAACCATTGAGTACCAATTGAGTATCAATTGAGTAACCATTGAGTATCAATTGAGTAACTATTGAGAAACTATTGAGTATCAGTAGAGTAACTATTGAGTAACTATTGAGTATCAGTTGAGTAACTATTGAGTACCAATTGAGTAACTATTGAGTACCAATTGAGTAACTATTGAGTATCAGTTGAGTACCTATTGAGATGTAGCGATTGGTGGCCGAGAGTAGATAGAAGAAGAAGCTCTGGTGAAATCGTTCCTGCAGGTTGTTTAGCGAGCGGAAGACGGCCTCCAACACGCGAGCCACTTGCACCAATGAAGACCAGGACGAGTGAGTAAGTGAGGAGGGTGTGGCTGATTTGAGCGAGTGTGTTGAACCACGCACTGTCACAGCCTGAATATTCAACCTGACAAGCATAACACAAACACACACACACACACAAATATACACACAGACAGACATAGATAAAAAACACACACACACACACATACACAGATGCAAAACACACGCATACACACAAATACACACACAAATAGACATAGATACAAAACACACACATAAAAAACACACATATATACACACACACAGACAGAAAACACACGCATGCACACGGACATACATATAAATTCACACAAGTACACACATTTACACACATTGAGAAATGTGTGTAGTCACCTATTTGTACTCAGCTATTTGTTTATCACAGGAGATGAGCTGTACTCGTGCTGTCCTGTCTCCAACCAACCCTCTAGTAACCTATCTTCCCTGAAATTCCCAGTATTTCACACTATCCAGTCTGTGTGTGTGTGTGTGTGTGTGTGTGTGTAAGACAGCTGACTGTGTGAAAAGTCCGTGAAGTCCGGTAGCTCGTGAAGTGGCCTGTGTCAGCATCATGTTGGTGAGCGAGGTCAATGACCTCATATACTTCACCCACACTCTACCTCCACCAATATCGTACTTCCAACACACACACACACACACACACACACACACACACACACACACACACACACACAGAGATTCGAACACACAATCAAACATAATTACAAACGTTTAAATATTGTAGACAAGTTATATTCCTTACATTTATATATATAATGTGAGAAATTTAAAACAAAAATTTATATCCTGAAAATGTCCTATTTAAGTGATATTAAATTGTATTATTGTGCGTATATTTATACGAACGCAATAATTAAAATAGGTCGTATCTACGTTTTATCATATTTCATTACCTCAAATCACTCACTAAATCTATTTACACACACACATATTTGTCACGCACAAAACTACATCATAATGAGTCCACACACACACACATACACACACACACACATATACACACACATACGACGCGTTCAGTTTTAAACATTAAATACAGTTGTTGGACTGTGTGGTGTAGTGGTAGCACACCAGCCTCACAAGCGGGAGGTCCGTGGTTCGAATCCCGGCCGAGGAGAATTTCTTTAGGTGAATTCTATAATTCAACAGTCCCTGTCCACCCAGCAGTAAATGATGATACCAGATATCAGTCATGTGTTGTGTCATGCATTCTGGGGAGGTGGTCCTCTCTAATACGTCTTACGTCCTTGTGGTGTCATAGCGTGGAGAGGGTTGGTTCTGTGGTGACAGCGAGCTGCACGGGACACACCTGTGTGTGTTAATAAGCCTCGACTTCTTCCCGTGTATCAGCTGTCACTTGAGCAGCGTTTAACCTTCAAAGAAATAGGAATTAATTGGAAATGTCTTGTTGGTCTCACTTGGCGGTGTGGAGCGAGGGGCAGTTTTTGTTGTCGAAGCAGCCAGTGACAGAGGTTGACCAGGTCTAGATTGGGCAGCTGGCCGTTGATTCCCTGCATGGCCACCTCGATTGCCGACACAACCACCCCGTCGCCCAATAACTCCACATTCACCGCCGCCTAACACACACACACACATGTTTGTTGTGTATCATTGTATATGAATAGTGTTTATATGTGATCGCGCGCGCATGTGTATGTATGTAAGTACTTGTGTATATATAACCTGGCTTGATGGCATTATTTCCACCTGTACAAGTGAAATGTAAGCCTGTCTATGAGCATTAGCTCGACGGGTCTTTTGCCAATTGTGATATTTATTGTTTGAATATTGTATATTTGTTTGTGGCAATACATGGTTAAATACAAAAAATACAAAAATACACATGCATACACAAATTCACACAGACAAAGACACAAAAATGTGTGTACAAAC